>JBCEWC010000122.1:0-79335 GCA_038996855.1 Solanum aculeatissimum
ACATGGACCGACCAAAAGGTTTGGCCCAAGCCTATATGGATCCATATGATGATGAATCCTGATTGAGGGTATTAAAATCCAGAATAATCAGTTCCCTGGATAGAGGTTCAAAGAACCAGAATTATCAAAGCGAAAAGAAATAGAGTTTCAAAGAACCAGAATTATTTCTTGATTCAGCAAAAAGATCACTAAGCCGCCAGTCACATCATGGCAGACATGACTTGACTCCATCAAGCCAAACAATTCATAGTGGACCCTGTCACTAAGCTCTCATCATCAAAAGAAGACAAAAGTCTCTCTCTCAGTGGACCCCGAGTCACTTTCAAGTGAACACCGCCACTTGCAATCAATTATCACAAGAAGACAAGAAGTCTACTTCTAAGTGGACCTCGCCACCAGACAAAGAGATAAGATCTCTTTTTCAGCAACCAATCAGATGAAGGAAGAAAGATTCCTTCCTATCCTTTGAAGTCTATATAAAGGCTCATTTGTAAATCTTAGAAGGCACGATCAGAAAAATTACAATCAGAAAAAATACAATGTAATTTTCTCTTAGCCTTCTCTCTACTCTCTCTCTAATGTAAGAACTTCAAGTTCATCAATGTAAGAACACCAAGAACTTCAAAGTTCATCAATAAAGAAGAACTCTTTGTGAGTATCTTGTTGTTTTTTTAAGCAATGAATGCTTATATCAACTTTGTTCCTGACGAGATATTGTATGCTTTTCTTCAAGCATTAACACCTATCTGTCAAGATTTAAAAGAAGAAATAATGTTTAAAATCTTTCTTCTTATAGCATTAACACCTATCTGTCAAGATTTAAAAGAAGAAATAATGTTTAAAATCTTTCTTCTTATACTAGAAGAATATTTTAGATATTGCTATTATGAATCTCTACAGTAAATGTTATTACTGTTTATTTACTGTTCATACTAGTGGTTGTTCAAATAAAACCCACTGTTCATTTTATGCTGATAAATTAGCATCCCACAAGATCCGCTCAGGACCAACTATCCCCTCCCTTTACTTTAAAGTAATGATCTTTTTTCTTCAAACTTTTTATACGGACCTAAGATCCTGTTAATTGATGTATATCAAACATATTCACAATATACTATCTATTATAATAATATACTTACATTATATACTTACAATATATACCAAATATACATATACTATCTATTATAATAATATAGTTTATATTGTATATTTATAATGTATATCAAATATATTCACAATATACTATCTATTATAATAATATACTTATAGTTTATATCAAATCTACTAATATACTCACAATATACGAACTATTAAAATAGTATAGTTACAATGTAATATTATTGAATTACTATAGTGACAACAAAAGTACAAATTTAATTTTCAATATTTGATTATGTAAAGTACATAAAATTATTTAATTGAACCATACAAAATTTATGAAAAAAAAGTTAAGAAATGTAAAAACTAAATGAGTCTTTTGACTTTATTAATAGATTAATAAAATTTAAAACATACAAAGTTACAAACTTATAATTAGTTGTCTCTAATAAATTACAATTTCAACATATTTCGAGTCATTCTCTCTAATTCATCTGTATTAACATTAAAAGGAATTGGCTCATAATTTTCAAAATCAACTAATTGTATTTGGACTACTATGTTTCAAAGGATCTCCAAATGGCATTATTTCTTCAAGTTCTTCATCTTCTTTCATATCTTGTGGTGTTCTTTATTTCTTCTCTCTGTTCTATTCCAATCTTTGAGGCAAACTACAACGTTCATGGCATTTCTCCCCATTGAGTGTCGATTATAATTGATCTGCTGCCTTTCTTGACTACTATCATGGCCCGAGAGGGTACCTTTGACGTGACCGACACTTAAAAACTATTGCTAGCCCCTAAGAGAACCACTCGATCTCATCATATTTGTTCAATCACATTCTAATAGCGGAAAATATCAATGAATAAGGATACTTAAAGAAAATAAATGACAAACGATAATAAAAGACCAAAGGCCAAACAATCTATCTATCAACTGAGTAAGACTAGTATGAAAGAAACTAACAAAAAATATAATCTAATCACAATTGAGTAAGACTAGTATGAAAGAAACTAACAAAAAACATAATCTAATCACAACTCAACATCTGACTAAATGGTTCCAATGATAGGTCCATGACTACCTCAAATAGAATAAAATAAGTTTAAACTCAAAGCTAGAAATAGAAACATGATATCCTCCAAAAGTAGGGAAGGACTCACCAATTAGCTAAAATGCAAAGGGTCCTCAACGGGGGTACCTATTGATGGCCGTTAGTACCTGTCTCTGCATCATGAAAACATGCAGGCCCAAATGAACGTCAGTAAGTGGAATGTATGAGTATGAAAAATGACAGAATAAAACATGTAAAGGTAGAATAACCTCAACTCAAAATTTCTCAACTCAAGAAGTAGGGAACTCAATCATCAAGTCAAGAGTCTAAAGTAAGAATACAGTTTAGACAATGCCCACTCATATACCATTTAATCAAATCCACTCAAAGTACTATCAAGGCCTATTTAAGAGTTTTCTAACCAAGAACCATCACCTATGAGCTGATGATGATACAACGAAGCGATTTAATTTTCACATCCATCCAATACCTTGCCAAGGTAAAGGACATCCCATCAGTGGATCCACATTAATAATATCAAGCCCTTTTTTTGGAATAATTGGGAAACATCTGATTTTACGATTCAATCCTATCCTACACTGGCCATATAGTTAATGAGTTTGAGTTGGACTTACTCTTACTCAATTCGATATTCAATACTCCTCCCAAGACTCATCCTAATCATAAAATATCATCTCTATGGTTAACTCATTCAACTAGTCGCATTGGACATTTGTCAACTCAATTCATCACATCAACAACCAACTCTGTGATTAGGAATATTCTTTTAAGATTTAGCTCATTGACTCATAAAGACCCTCTATCATCCATCAATCCAACTCATAATATTCAGAAAAAAAGTGGAGTTAAAGCATTCAGGAACTTTGTAGACTCTTTAGGCTCAAATTATAGTCATGCATACTTATTTAAGTGCAATATGTAAAAATAACAAGAATTCATTCTAGTGTTCATATAGAAAAGTAAAATAATCTAATTCAAGTATTTATTTCATAAAAACTGTAATTCATGCAAGATTATATAGAAATACATTAGGATTTAAGAAAAGCATTCAAGAAACAGTCATGGAACAACTTATAGGGCACATGGAAGAACATAATTCATGTTCTAGTTAGCCTTACATACCTAAAAATTTGAGTCTTGGAACAACTTAAAAGAATTCTCAAGTTTTTGCTTCAAACCCTAGCCTTTTTCTCACTTGAAACCTTGTTCTAAGTTGGAGGATGTGATTTAGAGTAAAAAGGTTGAATTGATACGTTTAGGGATTTATTTAGGTTTAAAAATATTAAGTTTAGGCTTTGAAAGGATAGAAAAAGATAAAAATAACCCTTCTTTAAAAGATGTCAAAACTCGTCCATGGGCCAACTTACGACCCGTAGAAACTTTCACAGCCCGTAAAAACCAGTCCGTAAACGTTTGGACAAATTTTGGGGTTTCTAGATCAATTTCACCTGCCCAATCTACGACCTGTAGATGCATCTACGACCCGAAGATGGGTCCATCAAGTATGGGGCTCAAAAATGGATTTTCATATGTTTTTCCCATGAGTTAACAGTCGGGCCGTAAGTCAAACCACGACCCGTAAATAGGTTTCATAGTTCAGCTCTACTCTGGCAGTCCATAGTAAAATGATCATAACCTTTGACTCCAAACTCCAAATAAGATAAAATCGATGGCGTTGGAAATCTAATCCAAAGACCTTTTATTTGGTAGGTGATGGGATACCAAATTCTCTGTGTGCTAATAGTTATGGTCATTTAAAATTGATCCTTGTATAATATAACACTAGAAACTCAATTTATCGGAAAGTTTTGAACTCGGCTAAGTACTAAAGGTCTCTTATGACCCTAATCCACTCCACATATATAATAGTGAGACTTGAATCATAGTTACCAATAAGAATAAAGTTATAGAGTGTCACAATATCTCCCCCTTAAGACCATTCACCCTAGAATAAAGAGCAATTGGAGACCCATTAAGTAGGAACACCATAAAAAACTCAAATACTCTAATACTCATACCCCAGAAATCAACTTCAACTTTGGATTCAAAATTGAAAGACTATTTCTAACATTATCATTAGGCACAAATACAATTAAATACATGCATACTCAAATGCTCATCGACTCAAGAGGGGCATCAACTTAGAGATAAGAATTCTGCTCAATAATGGAAAAGTAACTCAAAGAATAGAAATAAATCATTACAAAAAATTTCATCATTAGGAGCCACGAATAGGTGAGGGTATCTAGCTTTCATATCCTCTTCAACTTTCCATGTGGCCTCTTTATCATATTGACTTCTCCACAACACTTTTACAAATGTAACCTCTTTAGTTCTCAACTTGCAAACTTGACGATCAAGAATTTGGACTAGGATTTCTTCATGACTTAAACTATCCTTTGCTCTATTGCTCTCAACAGGAACAACCAATGACGGATCTCCCAAACACTTCTTAAGCATAGACATGTGAAAGACCAGTTAGATGGCCGCTAACTCTTGTGGTAGCTCCAACTCATAAGCTGCATTTCCTACTCTCTTCAAAATTTAGTAAGGACCAATGTATCGAGGACTCAACGTTCCCTTCTTCCTGAAACTCATTACACCCTTAATGGGCGATACTTTCAACTTTACCTATTCATTTACTTTGAACTCTAGGCCCCTTCTCATAACATCAGTGTAGGACTTTTGACGACTCTGTGCCATTATCAATCTCTCTTGAATGATCTTTAACTTCTCCACGACTTGGTGTACTAAGTCTAGCCCAAATAACCCTGCTTCACCTACCTTGAACCATTCAATCGATGATCTACATATCCTCCCATAGAGGGCCTCATAAGGAGCCATTTAGATGCTCAAATAAAAGCTACTATTATACGCAAACTCAATCAGAGATAAGTGGTCATCCCAATTACCCTTGAAGTCAGTAGTACTGGCCCTCAACATATCCTCTAAGGTCTATATCATCCGCTCTGCCAGACCATCAGTCTATGGGTGGAAAGCAGTACTAAGGTTTACCTTTCAACCTAGGCCTAAGGCTCACCTTTGAACCTAATAAAACCTGAAACCTGAAAACCTGAAATCTGAAACCTGAAACCTGAAACTGATAAACCAGATAAACTTGAAACCTGAAACCTGAAACCTGAACCATAAACCTGAAACCTAAAAACCCGATAAACCTGAACCTGAAACCTGTACCATAAACCTGAAAACCCGATAAACCTGAAAACCTGAATAATCTATGAACTTGAACCTGAACTAAAACCTGAACCTGAATAAACACTAAACCTGAAACCTGAACCTGAACCTGAACCTGAACCTGAAACCTTAAACCTGAAACCTATAAACTTGAAACCTGAAACCTGAAACCTGAAACCAATAAACCTGGAACCTGAAATAAACTAAACCACTAAACTAAATAAAACCTGAAACCTGATCGCTTTTCTATTTTTTGAATTTGTTTCTCTCTCTACATTCTCTCTCTAACAAATCACTCTCAAAACTCTCACCCCCCCGGAACGCCAGACTGGCGCGTGTAACGCCACTAGTGGGCCAACGACCACCGAAACCTGACCCCGAAGTGCGCCCCAGTCTGGTGCACCTTCAAGAACACACCATCTACCACGAATCATCCTCCATTTCCGAGAATTGGCCTGAAAATTTGGCGGTCACTGTAGCCATGTTTGAAAAAGAACTTCGGAGGGCACAAAACATCGTTTCTTTGGCAAATTCTGGCAAGATTCGGATAGTTTTGAGGGGGAAATGGATTCTATGCCTGGAAACCTAGTTGCTACCAAATTTTCAGGTGATTCCATTGATAAATTTGGGAGATCGACAGCTAGGATCGAAGGAACAACCGAGAAAAATTCTGACGCGCAATCGACCTCCGATGGGGTTATTCATCTAACTAGTGGTACAAGTGTCTTCCCCACCTCATGGCGCCTTTATACATAATTTTTCAGGCACTTCAAATTCGCCGAACTCCGGGAACCCAACTTCTGATGGATTAAACGGAGTTCCGGCAAACTTTGACGTTCAATCACCAGTCAAACGTGACCCCCTGGTCCCCCTAGATATCCCCAAAATGCAAGTTCCAATTCCGAATGTGCCAGATTCTTCAAATGTGGAAATTAGGGTTCTGGCGCCGCCAGTAAATTCCAAGGCTAATGTTCAAGGTCAAATTCTTCCAAGTCAAGGTAACAAGCTCGAAATTAGTTCCTCTAGTGTTATAGTTGGCCTAGAGGCCAACAATCCAGCTATAGATCAACGGGATGTCTCAGAGGGTGATCAAAATTTGGCTGTCAAGGTCATTGTGCCATCGGAGGCTATCATGCCAGTTAATTATGTGGGTGATAATCAAGCTACATCAACAAATGTGGTTAGCAAGGATCTTACATCCTTGCAAGGTAAGTCTTCTAACTCTTCTCTTCAAAATTTTGAAACTTTGCATAATGATCATTGTATGGTCGACTGTGTGGAAACTCTAAGGGGGAAAGAACCTGAAAAATCTCACAATGTGAATGTTCCCCGAAATGTCAACAACAAAGAGAAGGTCAGTCAGGTTGTAGATATTTCCCAATAATTGAATTCTAAAGTTTTGGGTGTAGAGGCTGCAGCAGCCAACAAAACCTAGGGAATAGGCAAGTCTGTTGATCAGATTGTGGTGCAGAAAGGCAAAGAATTGGTTGGTTATGATAAAGGTTCAAAGGATCAAAGGGAGCCCAAGTCTAAGTTTGTTTCCCCAAAACCTGTGGATTTTAAAAACCTCACCTCAAATTTCCAGAAACCAAGCTCTTCTAAACAGATTCCTACAACTTCCAACCTCCTTGATAGACCCTCTAACCCTCTGGATCAGGGCATTGCCCCTTCCTCTAAACCTCCCCAAAATTTAGAACCCCCCCATTCACTATCATCCACTCATACGCCACCAAACTACGTGCCAATCAAGCTAAAAATGCACCCTCTATCAATATAAGTCCCTCTATTTTCACCACTAGACAGAGGCTCCCGACTGTTATCTTTAAGAAGGAGGATTTTGAGCTTAAGTTGGTTGCTTTGTGCAAGTATACTCTTATTGGTAAATTCTCCAACACAATGCCAAAGATTGAATTAATTCGAAAGAGTTTCATTCAACAAACTCAACTTCTTAGAGGAGTCAAAATAGCTCATTTTAATGCTAGGCACATCTATATTGATTTGGATAACGAAGAGGATCATGCTACTGTTTGGACCAAGCAAAGAATGTTTATTGAGGGTCAACTCATGAGACTTTAACTTTGGACCCCGGATTTCACACCCGAAAAAAAAACTCCAATGGTACCTGTTTGGATCATCCTTCCGGAACTACCTTGGCATTGCTATAACAAAGAGTATATTACAGCTCTTCTGGCACCTATTGGGAAGACCCTTTATTTGGATGCTGCATCCATTCTTAGAAGAAGAGGTAGTGTGGCTAAGGTGAGGGTACAATTGGATATCACCAAAGATAGGCCCTCTCATGTTTGGATGGGCACAAATGAGACTAACTTCACAATTAGGAGATGAAAACCTGTGCAATACGAGGGATTTCCTGCTTATTGTAACCACTGTGAGCATCAGGGTCACAATGAGGATGTGTGCACTATTAAAAAGAGAGATGTTGAGGACAAAATGAAGAAGGAATCAGAGAAGGGGAGAGATGCTAACCTGATTTTTGCCTAGCCTGATTCTGACCAGCTCCAAGTAAGTGCCTCTAACTCAGCATCCAATTCTGTTTTACATAACAGTGCTACTGTTTTTGCAGGAAACGAGAACAATTTTTTGCCCACCAATACTCCTACAAATGGACAACTGCAGGATGAGTGGCAAACTCGAAAAAGAAAGAACAAAAAGAACACTAAGCAGCCTATATTACAGCAAACTGTAAACCAAATTGAGGAAAAAAAGAAATGGCAGCCAACAGGGAATATGATTAGAAACTATCAAGAGGAAGAAAAAGGGGCTGAACAGACTTTTCAAACCAAGGAAAACGAAATTAACCAACTAAATAAAATGACTTGCGAAGGTATTGACTTATCTCCCCATGAGACTGTTGTGCTTGTTGCTTCTTGTCAGGAACAACCTTTCATTCCCCCATTCCCCCTAATTTTGATTCTTTGGACAATTCCCAGCCCCCTTTATCCCCTGTGGTTGTCTCTGTGGAGGTGTTGGGAGATTTGGAGGGCTTGCAGGAGACTCAAATGATCTTGCAGTATGTTGATAAAAATAGGGGTGACTCTGTGGCTGTCTCCTAAAAAGAAGGTTGAGCAGACCCTTCCACCTTCCCCTTGTGCTGGAAAAATTACTATGCCTAATCAGAATGATGTTCTAGAAAAATAGTGCATTCCCTTAGGAGGTTTGGCAAGGGATTTGGGTTCTCATGCTACTACTAGTACATTTGGTTCAAAAGGGAAAAAGAAGAAGCCAAGCAAAAAGAAACGAGATGCTCAAAAGAAGAGGCAAGAGTAGATCTCTCCTGCCATACCTTCTGATTTTGCAACTGCTGTTACACAGCCTACAGTGGAGCCTTGCAAATAGTTTGTTCTGTTTGAAGACCCAGTAGGGGAAGTGACTACCCCTCTGGGGACTTATGTTCTACCTCAGGATCATTCAAAGGGTGCCTCCATTACTCTTTGTACATTGAATTCTTCTGCCATAACCTTTGTTGATTTCGATGAGTATAGTATGATAAATTCAGAGGATGAAATTGGTAGGCATGAACTTCATGACATGGAAGCTCACATTGAGGATGATGATTTGAGTAAGCATCTAATAAGGGCTTTTAGTCCTCATGATGAAACCAGTGATGATGAGGTAAATCAGGTTTCCCAACAACAAGGTTTGTTCCCTAGGGGAACAATCCTTCAAAGGAAATCCAAAAACTCAAAACCTACCAGATCTGCCCCTGTTTCAGCAAGCAGACCCAACACAAGGTCCAATAAGCTCAAAAGTTTAAAATGATCAATTCAATCACTTGGAATGTTAGGGGTATTAATACCCAGGGAGTCTTGGACAGAATCAAATCTCTGATGTCTTTGTATCATACAGATTTTATCTCTTTGCTAGAATCTTTCTCTGACAACTCTCAGTTGGATAAGTGTAGAAGGTATCTGAACATGGGTTATGCAGTCCACAATTAAAATGGAAAAATTTGGGTATTTTTGGTGCCAGGATGTGCATTGTCAGATTCTACAGAATGAAGAGCAGTTTGTGACTTGTCAGATGACTCACAGTAGGTGGTCCCAATCTCTCATAATAACCTTTGTTTATGCTAAGTGTAAAGACTATCTCGGAAGACCCTTGTGGGATGATATGCTTTAATCTGCTAACACTCATCTGCCCTGGTGTACTATTGGAGACTTTAATGTTGTTGCTAGTCCTGAGGAGAATTGGGTGGTATTCCTTACAATATGTGCAAAAGCTTTGAATTCATTGTTGTGTCAGAGGCATGTGGTTTAATGGATTTGGGTTTCACTGGTAATAAGTTCACTTGGTCTAATCAAAGGGGTCTTGGTGCTATGATTTGGAAAAGGTTGGATAGGGCTATGATTAATGACCATTGGCTTAAATTAATGCCCCAATCCAACATTACTTACCTCCCTTGCACCGGATCTGATCATTGCCCTTTATTGTTGGGATTATGTCCTGATAAGACTAACCCGTTTAGATATTTTAAATTCCTCAATTTCTGGACTGATCATATTTCTTTCAAAGATATTGTGAAGGAGAGCTGGGCAAAATTTGTTTCGGGTAACCCCATGTGGGTTTTCCATAGCAAGCTCAAAAGATTGGCTTCTAAGCTAAGTGACTGGTCTAAAGAAGTATTTGGTGACATTTTTTCGAAGGTAAAGGAGTTCGAATTGCAGGTGGCTCAGGCTGAGGAAACACTTATTAATTATAACTCTGAGTGCAATAGGGGCATCCTCCATGCTGTAAATGCAAACTACATCAGATACTTGAAGCTTGAAAACTCTATGTTGAGACAGAAAACACAACTTCAGTGGATGAAAGAGGGTGATGCAAATATAAGTTACTTCCATGCTCTTATTAGAAGAAGGAGGAAGAGATTATTCTTCCACAGAATCAAAGATACTGATGATAATTCGATCCAAGAAGAGGATCAAATTGCTAATTCTGTGACTAACTATTTTCATAATATTTTTACAGGTGAAGCAAGCATGATACAGGATCATCCCATTCATCACATCCCTACACTGATCAATGCAGACCAGAATAGGGAGCTCCAAAGAATCCCTAATTTGGAAGAGCTTAAAGAGGTTGTGTTTTCCCTCAATCCAGATTCTGCAGTTGGGCCCGATGGTTGCAATGGGAGAATTTTCCAACTCTGTTGGGATATTATTAAGAATGACCTTCTTTCTGTTATTGAGGCTTTTCCTATGGTTTTTCTATTCCTAAATATTTTTCTCATTCCTGTTTGGTGCTCCTACCAAACGTGGAGCATCCAAGGAAGATTTCTGAATTCAGACCCATTAGCCTTAGTAACTTTATTACTAAAATTATTTCTAAATTGTTGTATCTTAGATTAGCTCTGATTTTGCCTGATATTATTTCTACTAATCAATGCTAGCCCAGGAAATTATTCATCACATCAAAAAACCCAACAGAGGGAGCAATGTAGTTCTTAAATTGGATATGGCTAAAGCTTATGATAGGGTTTCTTGGTCCTTCACTTATCTGGTTTTGAGGAAGTTCGGTTTCAGAGAGATCTTTATTGACATGATTTGGAGAATTATGGCTTGCAATTGGTATTCTGTCATCATTAATGGTGTGAGACATGGATTCTTCCATTCTACTATAGGCTTGAAATAGGGTGATCCTCTCTTTCCTTCTTTGTTCATAATAGGTGTTGAGATTCTATCCCGAACGCTCAACACTCTACAGATTAATCACCTTAGTTTCGCAGATGATATAATCATCTTTACTTCTAGAAGGAAAAGGTCCCTCAAGATGCTTATGAAAATTCTGGACTCTTATGAGGAGGTTTCTGGGCAACTGGTTAATAAAGATGAGAGCCATTTCATGGTACCAAACTCAGCTTTTGTGTCCACTGTTCAGAGAATTAAGAGAATTACTGGTTTCAGAAAGAAAAAGTGCTCTCTTACTTATTTAGGATGTCCTATCTATATTGGCAGACAGAGGATAGTATATTACTCTGATTTGATTTCTACAATTCTGAAAAGGATTACTGGGTGGCATGCTAAAATGCTTTCCTTTGGAGGTAGAGTTGTGCTAATTAAACACATCTTGCAATCAATGCCTATTCATCTTCTGTCCTCGATTGTGCCTCCCTCTACTGTTCTTAAGCAAATTCAGGGTTTGATAGCTGACTTCTTTTGAGGTTGGAGACAGGACAAAAAGAAATATAATTGGCCGTGTTGGAAGAACTTGAGCTACCCATATGAAGAAGGGGGTATTTGGGTGAGAAGATTAACTGATATTGCCACTTCACTCCAATTCAAACATTGGTAGGTATTCAAGACTAGAAGAACCCTCTGGGGGTGACTTTATGATGGCTAAAGTTTTTGATAGAGCCAATCCTATTGTTAAAAAGTGGAATTTTGGGCAATCTCTGGCTTGGAAGTGCATGCTAAAACATAGAGTCAAAATGGAGCCTACTATCCAGTGGAAAATCTTTTCTAGGAATGCCTATTTTTGGTGGGATAATTGGTTGGGGATTGGACCTCTTGCTCATCAAACGGAGGGAATCTCTTGACTGAATAATTCTAGGATTTCTGACTTTTTATTGTTGGTTGCTTGGAATGTTAATTTAATTTTACAGGTGGTTCCCATTCATTTAATTCCATCTGTGCTCTCTTTTCAGTTTTATTACAGCCCAGGTGTGCCAGATTTGGCTATGTGGCTGTCCATCCAGGATGGTAAGTTCTCATGTGCATCTGCCTGGGACATCATCCGCAACAGGAAAGATCATTCTATGTTGAATTCAGCTACCTCATACAAGCTAGTTCCCTTTAAATGCTCCTTTAATTTATGGAGGGTGTTAAGGGGAGATTTATTGACAAATGAGAAGTTGATCACCTTTGGGAAGCAACCTTCAGATTGTAGCTGCTGCTACCAGCCGGGAAGGGACACTATTCAACACATTTTTGTATCTGGTCACCTTGCCAAGTACATATGGAAGTTTATAGGAGCTGCATTTGGTATAAGTTGTAATTTCTAGAATCTAAGAAGCTTAATCCTCCATTGGTGGACTGTTAAACGCAAGAACGAAGCCCATAAGTTGATCCTTCATTATACTCCTATTTTTGTGTGTTGGAACCTGTGGAAAAATAGGTGCGCAAAAAAGTATGGAGGGGCTCAATCGAATGTTGGAAGAGTTAAATATTGTATCCTCAATGACATGTGGAATACTCTTAACAATTCTTATCCTTACATACATTGGTCTTGCAACCGGAAGGAGTTGGTTAAAATGGTAGAGGAGTACTCCCATGAAGTCAAACTCTCTCGGGTATCCTGGCAGCCCCCTATTGCTGGCTGGGTGAAATTGAATATGGATGGGAGTTGTCTTACTGATTCACGCAGTATGGGGGCTGGGGTTTTTTGCATGAATGAGGCAGGGGAGTTCTTGTTTGCCTTCTCCTACCATATTGGGATAGGTACAAATAACTACGCTGAGTTAGAAGCAGCCCTGTTTAGTCTAAATTGGTGTATGTAGCTAGGCTTCATAGATGTAATGTTGGTGATAGATTCAGAATTAGCCACGAGATGGATACTGAGGCAGTGTCAAGCTCCATGCACAGTCAGCCAGGTACTTTGTAAATTCTATATAATTATTCCCCATCTTTTAAACTTTTCTTGCAGGCACATCTTTAGAGAGGCGAACCAGGCAGCGGATCTGCTAGCAAAATAGGGACATCAGATGGCCACTTCTGGGATAATCTCAGACTATCAACAACTCCATTGTGCAATAAAATCTTTTTTGACTATGGATAGAATGGGGTTGGCATCATTCGGGAGGAAAAAGTTGAAATGCATTATAAAACCATCATGATCTTTCCTGAGGCCTATATCTCTTCAACTTGGGTATGATTGTTGTTGGGTCATAGTTGTTTTGAAGATTCAGACATAGGCGTTTTATTTTTTCTTTTGGTTGGATTGTAAAGGGGAGAGTCTCCCTTGTTTAATGCTTTCCTAGTTAGTTTGCCTGGAGAGGAGTCCTCTTATAGGCATGTAGTTTCTAGGTATGCATATTGTATAGAATTGGGATAAGTAGCCTAACCGTAGTGGGTTGGACGACTTATGTACCACCTTAGGTGGAGGTTAGGTCCGACCCCCCTCCGTTTTGTATTTTTGCTTTTATTTATAATAAAGCTTAGAGGTGTTGCTCAACCCCTGACCGTTCAAGAGGGTGGGGACCTCTTGGCGTAGGCCTGTTCCCTATAAAAAGAACTTGAAACCTAATAACACTAAACCTGAACTTGAACCTGAACCTGAACCTGAACCTGAACCTGAACCTGAACCTGAACCTGAACCTGAACCTGAACATGAACCTGAACCTGAACCTGAACCTTAACCTGATCATGGAACCTAAAACCTGAAACCTGAATTAAATAAACCTAAACTAAAAATAAACCAAATAAACACTAAACCTGAAACCTGAACCTGAAACTTGAAACTTGAAACTTGAAACCTGAAACATGAAACCTAATAAACACTAAACACGAAACCTAAAACTTGAAACCAATAAACCTGAAACTTAAAACATGAAACCTCAATAAAACCTGAAACATGAAAACCTGAACATGAAACCTGAAAACCTAAACCTGAAACCTGATAAACCTGAAACCTGAACCTGAAACATAAAACCACTAAACCTGAAACCGGAAACCTACTAAACACTAGACCACTAAACCTGAACCTGAACCTAAACCTGAAACTTGAAACCTGAATAAAACCTGATAAATAAACCCGATAAACACTAAACCTGAACCTAAAACCTAAAAAATGAAACCTGAACCTGAACATGAAAAATGAAACCTGAACCTGAACATGAAACGTGAAACCTAAAACCACAAAAATAAACTCGATAAACCCTGAACCTGAAGTAAACTTGAACCTGAACCTAAACCTTAACATGAACATAAACCTAAACCTGAACCTGAACCTGACCCGTGAAACCTGAAATCTGAAACTTGTAGCGAATAAAGCCTGAAACCTGACCTATAAACCTAAACCTGAACCTGAACCATTAAACCTTAAATGTGAAACCTGAAACCTAAACCTGAAACCTAATAAATAAACCTGAACCTGAACCTGAATCTGAACCTGAACCTGAAACCTGAATAAAACCTTAAACCGATAAATAAATATGAAACCTGAAACCTAAAACCTAAAACCTGATCCTGAACCTAAACCACTAAATAAACACTAAACACTAAACCTGAAACCTGATAAACCTGAAACCTAAAATCTAAACCCTGAAATCTGAAACCTGAAACCTGAAACCTGAACACTAAACCTGAACCTGAACCTGAACTGAACCTAAACCTAAACCGGAACCTGGAACCTGAAACTTGAAACCTGAAACCTGAAACCTAAAAACTAAAATAAAACCTGAAACCTGAACCTGAACCTGAAACCTGAAATCTATCGCTTTTTCATTTTTTCAATTATTTTCTCTCTCTAATTTATCTCTCCCCAAATTCTCTCAATGGTCAAATAGTGTTACGGTCACCAGAATGGCGCGTACGCCGCCAGCGGTGGACGTCCGACAACAAGACATTGTTACTGATGAACCCTGGAATGAGGAGCATCACATACATGCATCCACGCTCCTAGATTCATCTCGGAACTCTGCTAATTCGTGAAATACTCATTTGGCGTCCGCGAAGAAGAGTTTGAACGGGCCAAAAGAATTCTGCTATGGCGGAATCCGATGAGATTCGTGTCTATTCGAAGGGTCAGGGAAGCTTAGAAATGGATGAAGAACACCCTCAAACAGTTTCAATCATCTCCAATGTGCCAATCTATGGATTGAAAAACGTGACTCTACCGGTCAACCCCAATGTTGATTCTGGTGAAAATAGTAACCCTCGGTGTACGATATCTTTAGGGAAGGCCTTTCCTAAGCCTCCTGCTATGGTGAAGGTAAGTAATCCATCAAATAACATAGGGGAATCAACCGAAAATTTCACTGTTGAAGATGTCGGAGCTCCGGTGACATTCGACGGACTCCATGTATACCAAAATGTTCCTAACAACGAGCTTAACCCCTCGAACCTAAATCCCCAAAAGTTATTGTGCCAATCTCATCGAATCAAGGCTTTAGGGTTTTGGCAGAGTCTGCAAATTTGGGGGTTCAAATTAGGGACCAGGCTAAGGTTGAAAGGATAGTTGGGGATTTGAAGGATACAATTGGGACCTTTAATCTTTTGGAATCGAATTCCCAATTGGGGATTGAAGGTGTGGAGAAATTGAGTTCATCTACTGATTCCTTCAACTTTCAAACTGATGTTGTGGTTGTTGCTGAAGGCAACAACATACAAAAACATGATTTCCACACCAAGGATTCAGCATCCTTGGCAGGTAAGGACGTTAAACTCCCTTATATTAATGATATTGTGTCTTGTTCTCTGCATAATTCCAAATTAGGCTTTTCTGGAGGATCTGAGTTGGTTAATGTTAAGGAAAAGAATTTCGGGGATCAAGCTAAGTTGGGTGATATAGCTGAGCATCAATCAAGATTGGATGGGGTGGGAAAGGTTTCTGGGGATCCTACTGAGAAACCCCCATCAATTGATCATCAGGGGAAAGGAAAGAGAGATAGGCCTAACATCCCTGAAAAAAACCAAGTTCATCCCTCTTAAACCTATTGACCTCAATAGACTTACCTCTAATTTCCAAAATAATATCCCTCAACCCCAAACTGGAAGCCACCAACAAAAGCCTAACATCATTACTAAAGCCAAATCTCAAAGCCAAAATAATCCCAGTCTCACCAAAAGTACCCATATCCCTGAACCAACACCATTTACTATAGTTCATTCATATGCTTCTAGATTGAGGGCTAATCAAGCAAAGACTGAGGTGCCAATCCAGTTAGTGCCTCCTGTTTTTACCACAAGACAAGGATACCCTACTGTGATATTTAATAAAGAGGATTTCAAGAACAAACTTGTTGCTGCCTGTAAGTTCACTCTAATTGAAAAGTTTTCTAATACTATGCCAAAGGTGGAATTGATCAGGAAAAGTTTTATTCTTCAGATGCAGCTTATTGGAGGGGTTAAGATAGACCATTTTAATTCTAGACATATATATATTGATTTAGACAATGAACAAGATTATGCAAATATTTGGACTAAACAAAGGATGTTCATTGAAGGGCAACTTATGAGATTACAGCTATGGACTCCTAACTTCACTCTAGAAAAAGAAACACCAATGGTACCTGTCTGGGTTACACTCCCAGAATTACCATGGCACTGTTACAATAAAGAAGTCATTTATGCTCTCTTGGCACCTATTGGTAAGGTTCTTTATTTGGATGCAGCCTCTACACAGAAAACCAGAGGGAGTGTTGCTAAGGTAAAGATTCAAATTGATGTTACAAAGGAGAGGCCTACTCATATTTGGATGGGAACAGATGAGCAGGACTTCACCATTGGAAGATGGCAAGCTGTACAATATGGGGGATTGCCTGAGTATTATTCCTATTATGCTCACCAGGGACATGGATTTCAGTTTTGTATAGTTAAGAAAAAGGATGATGAAGATAAAAAGAGAAAAGAGGCAGAGTAGGGAAAAAAGTCTAATTCTGCTGAGGGCCAGGTAAATTCTTCATCTAATCCTATGTTGGACAGTACTACTAACCCTATTATGATTCTTGATGATGCAGGTATTGACATGGCTCAAGGAATGAATAAGGGCAAGGAGATTGTCACAGACAGTGACTGGTAGACTCAAAAAAAGAAGCAAAGAATAGGGCCTCAACAACATACCCAATAGGAGGACAAATAGAAATAGCAACCAACAGGTAACCTAATAGCTATACACAATGGCGAGGAAAAGAACAAAAAGGAAGATGATCAAGAGTGCAAGGAAAATAAAAGCATGGATCTTGCTATATCAAAATTTCCACCATCTACCTCAAAACAAAGCCAAGGTATTGACTTATCTCTCCATGGGACTGCTGCTCCTGTTGCTTCTTGTCAGGAGCAACCTCCTATTCCCCCTTATGTTTTGGATCAGAATCTCGGTCCCCTCCTTGTTATTTCTGATGGTCTGGCTGCTATGTCAGGAAAGGGGGAAGGTATCTGTATTGTGGTGGAAAAGGATAATCTCAGCTCTAGATATCCTGGTACTAACTCTGGTAATGACACTCCTCTAGTGACTGGAGAGAAAGGGAAGATGGCTAGGGATCTGGGGTCTAATGCTAGTACTAGTGGTACCAAAACCTCTAATAAGAAGAATAAACTTAGTAAAAAAAGGAGAGATGCTCTCCAGAAGAAGTTGGAGGGCCAAAATTTTGTGACTGATTCTGTCTCCCCTATGCCTGATAAGCATACTAATGGTGATAAGTGTAAGAGGTTTATTTTGGTTGATGACCCTGCAGGGGAAGAAATCACTCCCATTGGTACATATGAGGTACATCCTGAGGCTGGGAACAGTAGTACCATTAAATGTACTCTCAACTCCATCCCCCTGAAAAAGAAGGTTTTGATGAATATGGGGTGATACATTCTGAAGATGAATTTGACAAAGATCAATTGTCTATTGATAATGATGAGGAGGAAGAAGACAGAATTAGTGAGCAGCTGATTAGGGCTTTTAGTCCTATGCAGAATGAGATGGAGGACGAAATACTTCAAATTTATATGGAACAAGGACTTTCCCTTTAATCAGGGGACATCTCAGAAACAAGAGAGCCCTACTAATTTTGTTCCTGTTATGGGAAACTGACCCAAAACAAGGTTACAAAGTGTTAAAGTTTCCAAATGAACTACTTGACTTGAAATGTTAGGGGTATTAATACCCATGAAATTCTTGACAGACTTAGATACCTCAAAAATATTTACCATCTGGACTTGCTGGCCATTCTGGAACCATTTGCTGGAAACTCTCATCTCCATGGCATCAAAAACTATTTACATATGGATTTTGCTGTGTAATAGTAATGGTAAGATATGGTTATTTTGGAACAAGGAGGTTGGATGTAATATCAGGTAGAATGGAGAACAGACAATAACTTGCAATATCTACCATGTAGCATGGCCTCATCAGTGTATGATTACTTTCGTGTATGCAAAGTGTAAATATTATTTGAGGATACCTCTATGGGACTGTGTTCTAGATCTAGCTGATCAGAATATTCCCTGGGGCGTAATTGGGGATTTTAATGTGATTATGGGTCCGGAGGAGAAGCTTGGGGCCTTCCTTACAATATCAAGAAGAGTTTTGAGTTTATATCTGTGACGGAAGCTTGTGGAATTCAGGATATTGAGTTTAGTGGACAAAAGTATACTTGGTGTAATCACAGGGATGTGGAGGCTATGATCTGGAAAAGACTAGATAGGGCCTTGGTTAATAATCAGTGGTTACAACTTGTGCCTCAGACAAATATTACTCACCTTCCTAGCATTGGTTCTGACCATTGTCCTCTATTGATGGAAATGATTGATAAACCTGATAATGCTACCAAGTATTTCAGATTCTTGAATTTTTGGACTGATCATGATAATTTTCTGGAGGTGGTTAAGGAGTGGTGGATCAAGGATATTGTAGGCAATCCAATATGGATCTTTCATAAAAAGTTGATGTTAGTGGCCCAGGGTTTCAACAGGTGGTCTAATTCTGAGGACAATAGATGCAAGCTTTATGCTTTGAATGGGGAGTATATTAAGTACATAAAATTTGAGCAATCCATTCTTAAGAAGAAAACTCAGTTGCAATGGTTTCAAGAAGGAGATGCAAATTCTGCATATTTTTATGCTTTGATTAGAGGGAGAAAGAAAAGGTTACATATTCATAGAGTTATGGATGAAAAGAGAGAATGGGTGCAAGGTGATGAGGAAGTTGTCAAAGCTACTACAAATTTCTTCAAAGATATTCTGACTGGGGACATGGAAGTTATTGATGAAGAGATTCTGCAGTGCATCCCTAATCTTATCTCTTTCAACCAGAATGTTGATTTGCAAGACCATCCCACTTTGGAGGAAATAAAACAGGTGGCATTTTCTATGAACCCTGATTCTGCTGTAGGCCCTGATGGGTTTAATGGTAAGTTCTACCAGGTTTGTTGTGATATCATTAAACATGATCTTCTTCCTGTTGTAAATTCCTTCTTTTGTGGATATGGCATGCCCAAATACTTTACTTATACTTGCCTTGTCCTTCTACCCAAGGTACATAATCCTACTAAGCTTTCTGAATTTAGACCTATTAGTCTTAGTAATTTCATTAATAAGAGCCTTTCTAAGCTGTTGTATGTTAGATTGTCTCATATTCTGCCTATGTTGATCCCTCTTAATCAATCTGGTTTTGTGAAAGGCATAAATATTTCTCAGAACATCTTGTTGGCTCAGGAGATCATTCATCAAATTAAGAAGTCAAATGTTGGGACCAACACTGTGCTGAAATTGGATATGGCCATGGCCTATGATAGAGTTTCTTGGTATTTTATTTGTATGGTTCTGAGGAGGTTTGACTTTGGGAAAAGGTACATAGATATGGTTTGGAGTATCATGTCAAGTAACTAGTATTCTGTTATTGTAAATGGGAGTAGACATGAGTTTTTTCAATCTTTTAGAGGTCTTAAGCAGGGAGACCCTCTTTCTCCTGCTCTCTTTATTCTTGAGGTTGAGGTCCTCTCAAGGATGCTTAACTTTCTGTCTTACCACCCTGATTATACTGGTTTTCATATGGCTCCTAGAGGACCTAAAATTAATCATTTAAGTTATGTTGATGATGTTATTGTTTCACTTCTGGAAATATGATGTCTCTTCAATTAATCATGCAAGTTTTGTCTGTTTATGAAGGTGTTTCAGGCCAGCAGATTAATAAAGCTAAAAGTCAATTCTTGGTCCCTGATAATACCTTGGCTGATACAGTGGATAGAATTGCAATGGTTACTAGTTTTGAGCAGACTACTGGTCCTATGACTTATCTTGGGTGCCCTCTGTATATAGAAAGACAAAGAGTCATCTTTTTCTCAGATTTGGTGCACAAGATTTTAAATAGTATCATAGGATGGCACACCAAGATCCTTTCTTATGGAGGGTGGGCAGTGTTAGTAAAGCATGTTCTTCAGTGTATTCCAATTCATACTCTTTCAGCTTTGGCTCCTCCTGACACTACTATAAAAAAGATTCAAGGGCTCATGGCTGACTTCTTTTGGGGATGGAAACATGAGAAAAAGAAATATCATTGGGCTTCTTGGAAGAATTTGAGTTTACCTACTCATGAGGGGGGGATTGGTTTTAGGTTGCTTAGTGAAATGGCTACATCCTTACACTGTAAGCACTGGTGGATCTTCAGGTCTAAGATTACATTGTGGGGGAGTTCTTGAAAGCCAAATACTGTCAAAGAGTTAACCCCACCTTGAAGAAATGGAACATTGGTCAATATTTGATATGGAAGCAGATGCTTAAAAACAAGACCATTATGGAACCTCATATTCAGTGGACTATCAAGTCAGGTTCTTCTTACTTTTGGTGGGATGATTGGTTAGGGATTAGCCCCTTGGGCAACCATACTACTGATGTTTCAAAGTTTACATACTACTGATGTTTCAAAGTTTAACAACTTTAAAGTGAGGGATTTTATTTATCAAGGAGAATGGAATGTGGAAAAGATTCATTGGACTGTGCCTCCTCACCTGGTTTCTTCCATTTTGACTCATAAATTTCATTATGATCCTAGCAAGTTGGATAAGGCTATTTGGAAACTTAATGGAAATGGGGAATTCTCCTGCTCCTCTGCCTGGGATCTCATCAGAGTTAAAAGGGATATGGTTCTTGTCAATATTAGTTGTTGGAACAGGTTTATTC
This sequence comes from Solanum aculeatissimum, assembly GCA_038996855.1. Lineage (NCBI taxonomy): Eukaryota > Viridiplantae > Streptophyta > Magnoliopsida > Solanales > Solanaceae > Solanum > Solanum aculeatissimum. The sequence continues at coordinate 21,211 of JBCEWC010000122.1, forward strand.
CTTTTAAGTGCTCATTTCATCTGTGGAGGACCCTTAGGGGGAAACGTTTGACTAATGAGAAGCTTATTAGATTTGGTAAACAACCAGTAGGTTGTTATTGTTGTTATCAGCAGGGACAGGACAACATTGATCATATTTTTGTCATTGGAAATTATTCTAGCCATGTTTGGAGATCTGTGTCAGCTTTCTTTGGTTTTTCTGATAATCACTCTCTTCTTGGAAATAGGATGCTGACATGGTGGAGTTCCAAGAAAAGCAATGGTGCTTATAATTTAGCTATCCAATCTATCCCTATTTTTGTGTTCTGGAATCTTTGGAAAAATAGGTGTTCTGTTAAGTATGGGGGGTAAGACTTCCAATGTCACAAGAATCAAATTTTCCATTTTCATGGATTTATGGTACATATTGCATACTGCATACCCCTATATTCATTGGCCTAACAACTGGAATGACTTGACTAAAATGGTTTCTTCCTGTGTTCATGAGTACAAATTTTGCAAGGTGGTGTGGACCCCTCCCCTCCTTGGTGTGGTGAAATTGAGTATTGATGGCAAGTGTTTAGGTAATCTAGGGAGCCTAGGGGCTGGGGGTATTTGTAGCGACAGTAGGGGTGACCTTATTTTTGCTTACTCATATAATCTTGGCATGGGAACAAATATCTTTGTGGAGGTTCATGCTGCATATTTTGGCTTAGAATGGTGTAGGCAGTTGGGCTTGCATAATGTAGTGCTGGAAATGGATTCCCAGCTGGCAGTGCACTGGATACGCAAGAAAGCAGAACCCCCATGGAACATACAACAGGTAACTTCTAAACTTCACCACATTATTCCTTCTTTGTTTTATTTTTTCTCGCAGGCATATATATAGGGAGGCAAATATAGTGGCGGATACATTGGCAAAGATAGGCACACCAAGGCAGTCCCGGAGATTTATGCAATATTTCAGGAACTACCTAAGAAAGCAAAAGCATATTTGAGGTTGGATAAATATGGTCTTGCATCACTTAGAAGGAAAGAATTAAAGCGGATCAAGAAGCCTCCATGAAGCTCAGGTTTGACAGCCTTGAAGTCTTCAGCGTGGATATAACTCTTTGGGATATAGCTGTCTTGAAGACTCAGGGTAGGCTAGTTACTTTTTGATTGTAAGGGGAGAATCTCCCTTATTTATGGCTTTCTTAGTTAGGTTGTTATCTTGATTATTAGTATGCTGGCTAAGATTGGCCCTCTTGTGTATTTTGGTTAAAGGTAGTCATCTTTTTGACTTTCCTTGGAACTCCAAAAACTTTATAGTTTAAACGTATTTTATATATGTTATAACTAGGGGGTGTTTCCCAACCCCTGACTGGTTAAGAGGCTGGGGAACCTCTTAACGAAGGTCATTTCCCTATAAAAAAAGAAAAAGAAACCTGAATCATGAATAAAACATGAAACCTTTACCTGAAATCTGAAAACCTGTAACCTGAACCTGAAACCTGAATCACTAAACTAAACACTAAACCTAAGACCAGAAACATGATTAACCACTAAACAAAAAACTAAACCTGAACGTGAACCTGAAACCTGATTAACCACTAAATAAACCACTAAACCTGAACCTGAACCTGAAACCTAAAACCTGAAATCGATAAACCTAAACCTGAAATCTGAACCTGAACCTAAACCTGAAACATGAACCTGAACCCTGAAACCTGAAACTTTAAAAAAATCTGAAACCTGAACCTAAACCTGAAACTTGAAAATATGAAACCTGAACCTGAATCTTGAAACCTTATAAATCAATAAAACATGAAACCTGAAACCTCAATAAACCTGAAACCTGAAACTTAAACCTGAAACCTGAACCTGAAATCTGAACCTGAATAAACCTGAAACCTGAACCAGAAATAAATCTGAAAACTTAAACTTGAAACCTGAACCCGAACCTGAACCTGAACCTTAATTTTGAAACCTGAAACCTAAATAAACCTAAAACCTGAACTTGAAAATCTGAAACTCGATAAAACCTGAAACCTGAAGCTGAAACTGAACCTGAACCTTAAACCTCAAACTTGAAACATAAAAACCTGAAACCTGAAACACTAAACCAATAAAACTAAACCTGAACCTGAACATGAAACCTGAAACCAATAAACACTAAAACCTGAACCTAAACCTGAAACGGGAAACCTGAAACCTGAACCTGAAATAAATAAACACTAAACCTGAACCTGAAAACTGAAACCTGAAACATGAAACTTGAACCTGAAACCTGAAACATGAATAAACCTAAAATCTTAAACCTAAAACCTAAACTAAATAAACCTGAACTTGAAACCTGAAACCTGAAACCTGAACCTGAACTTGAACCTAAAACCTAAATCCTGAAACCCAATACTTGACACCTAGAATGGTGTCGGCAATTGGGATTATTAAATGTAGTGCTTGAAATGGATTCTCAATTGGCTATTCAATGGATTCGCAGTCAGACAGAGCCTTCTTGGAATACTCATCAGGTAATTTATAAGATTTATAATATTATTCCATCTTTTATGTTCTTTTCTTGCAGGCACATTTACAGAGAGGCAAATATGGTAGCGAATGCTCTAGCAAAATCAGGACATACCTTAACTGCCCCACAAGTTTATACATCTATTCAAGAATGTCCTAGAGATGCTAGAGCGTATTGGAGGATGGACAAATATGGGCTGGCATCTTTCAGGCGGAAGAAACTAAAACCTATCAAAAAGCCCTCATGACTCGGACTTGAAGCCTTGAAGTCTTCAAAGTGGATATAACTTGTTGGGTTATAGCTGTTCTGAAGATTTTGTTTAGGCTAGGTTTCTTTTGTAAGGGGAGAGTCTCCCTTGTTTATGGCTTCCCTAGTTATTAGGCTTTTCTTGTGTAATTTTAGTTGACTAGGTTGGACCATCTTTGTATATGGGTTTAAGGGAAACACGTGAGTGTAGTACCTTGACTCTTCAAATTTGTACTTTGATGGTTTATTTATAGTATAGCTTGGGGGTGTTGCTCAACCCCTGGCCGGTTAAGAGGCAGGGGAACCTCTTAACGTTGGCCATTTCCCTTCAAAAAAAAAAGAAAAAAAAAGAAATAAACCTAAAAGAAACCTGAAACCTAATTTCTCTCTCTATGATTTCTCTCAGCTGTTTACTGTTCACGCGCTCACCGGAATGGCGCGTGAGCCGCCTATGGTGAACGTCCGCTAAGCTGTCATACATACAGATGAACCTCATAGTGAGGTGAACCTCCCTGGTAACACCACTCCCTTCGAATCAACCCAGTTTTTGAGTTCTTCGTGTCATAATCTCACGGCAATGTGCGAAGAAGAAATCGACTAGGCAAAGGCTATTCTGCTTATGCAGGATTCCGGTATCATTCCTATCATCCCCATGCACCAGGGAACTCCTACGACTGAACAACATCACGCTCAAATAGTTCCTAATCCGTCTACTACTCCCGTCGTAGAGTCACAAAACGACGAGATCACAAAGAGGCAAAACGAAGTTCTCAACCGGAATACAGTTGTTCGCGGTCCTCTTCACATTGATATGAACCCCTCTACTGGTCGGGGACAAGAAATGCATGCTCAAACGACCACAATCTTGGTCGACCATACTACAAAATCGATAACTGACGGTGCCGGAGCTTCGGTGAAATTCGACGACTCCCGTGTATGTCAAAATAACCCTGGGGAGGAGGGGAGTCGACTCACAACAAAACCTCCAAAAGTTCATTCCTCCATCTCCATAAATCAATAAGTTAGGGTTCTTCCTGTTTCGGGTACTGTTCATGCTCAATTGGATAGTTCATCACGTATTGAAGGCCAAATTGTTGGCCCGAATCGTGTTCCTACTGCCTCCAATGTAGCTGAAACTAATCATACGCCTAGAATGGGTGAAGTGGAATTGTTGTCTTCCCTGACTGGTTCATTCCACTTCCAGCAGCTCAATTTTGTTGTTGCTTGTGGCAACAACAATACACAGCAAGCTCTCACCAAGGATACAGCATCCTTGGCAGGTAAGGATTCGAATTTAGCTTTTGATCCTAATAATTCAATGTCTGGTGTTGCACAGGGTCCTATTTCTGTGAAAGCGAGATTGAATTGTGATGTTGATAAGTGTTCTGATAATCCTACTGGTTTGGGAAAGCTTCTTCCTTTTGTTAATCCTTCTGTTATTCCTGTTATGCATGGGAATTCTTCAGCTAGTCATTCTGGGGTATTATTATCCAGTGATAATACTGCTAAGGGGTAGAATGTGATGTCGAAAGGCCTTCTGCATAATTCTGTTGATAAGAGCAAGCCTCCCCTTCCCACACCTGTTGATTTGAACAAACTAACCTCTAATTTTCATCCAAATACATCCCAGGTTCATCATTCCATTCAGCCTGCTAAGCCCCACATCAATCCAGCTACTAAAAATCAACCTCAAAAATTCATATCTTCCAGTAAAGATCCCCAGGTCGCAGAGCCAACTCCTTTTACTATTATTCAATCCTATGCTTCTAAACTAAGGGCTAATCAGGCTAAGTCTGAAACCGTTATCAATCTGGAGGAGCCTATAGTTACCTCTAGACAGGGTTATCCTGTAGTCTTATTTGATAAGGATGATTATGCTAAAAAGTTGGCTACTTCTTGCCAATATACTCTTGTTGGGAAATTTTCGTCTACCATGCCTAAGCTTGAGTTGATCAGAAAGAGTTTTATCCTTCAGACTCAGCTTAATGGAGGGGTTAAGATTGCTCATTTCAACTCTAGGCACATTTATATTGATCTTGACAATGAGGAAGATCATGCCAATGTTTGGACTAAGAAAAGGATGACTATTGAAGGGCAACTTATGAGGCTCCAACTGTGGACCCCTGATTTCACCCCTGAGAAAGAAACCCCTATAGTCCCTATCTGGGTAACCTTACCTGAGCTGCCTTGGCATTACTATAACAAGGTCTTTATTACAGCACTCTTGGCCCCTATTAGTAAAGTGTTATATCTTGATGCTGCATCCATTCAAAAAACCAGGGGAAGTGTAGCTAAGGTGAAAATGCAAATCAATATCACTGAAGAAAGGCCCTCTTACATTTGGATGGGTACAGATAAACAAGATATTGCCATTGGAAGATGGAAACAGATTCTTTATGAAGGCCTCCCAGACTATTGCTCCTATTGTGCTCACCAAGGGCACTTAATCCAAGTCTGTACTATTAAAAAAATGGATGAGGCTGAGAATAAAAGAAAAGAGGATGAACAATTAAACAAACTTTCACAAAATGAGGCTATTAAGGTATGTTCTTATTCAGAATATATTCCAGACAGTGCTACTAACTTGCTTCCTTTTGATGAAACAGGTACTTTAACCAAGAATCAAGGGAAAGATAAAGGTAAGGCAATTCTCATTGAAAATGAATGGAAAAATAATAAAAGGAAGCAAAGAAGAGGGGCTAAGTACCCCAATCAACAAGAAAATAAAAATGTGTGGCAGACAACTGGGAATCTGGTTCAGCAGCATACTGAAAATGAAGGCCAGAACCTGAAGGAGGACCAGATATGCAAGGAAAAATCTAATGATTCCCTCCATGCCTCTGAAGTTCTGCCTAGGGATGACCAATATACCCAAGGTATTGACTTATCTCCCCATGGGACTGTTGCTCCAGTTTTTTCTTGTCAGGAGCAGCCTCCCATTCCCCCTAATATATCTGTTTCTAACCCCTAACACTCCCCTGTTTCTGCTGTTGTGTTGGCTGCTGGAGAGGGGAGTTTTCAGTCCTTAATGGTGGGAGGTGATATCACTCCTAACAGTGTCTCTAGAGGGAAAGGTGATCATGGGGGTATGGCGAAAACTTTGGGCTCAGTTGTCAGCACTAGTGGTGCTAAAGGTTCCAAAAAGACTCAAAAAGGAGGGAGGCTAGGTTAAAAATGATGGCAAGGCAGCAGCTCTTAGCTGACTCTAATGTTCCCTCTCCAAACAGAATTACCAGTGAGTTTAAGGTTGGAAAGTGTGGGGATACTATGAACAATCCTGAAGCTGCTTCTCCTGTGCTTGATAAGGGGGAAAGTTGTAAGAAGTATATTCTTGTTAATGACCCTGCTGGAGAAGAGATCACACCACTTGGGAATCTGGTTTTCAATTATGATACTGGGCATAGGACTGAAAAGGAGAGCTTAGATGAGTACAGGGTTGTCCAGTCAGAAGATGAGTTTGACAGTGATCAATTGTCCATAGACAATGATGAGGAAGAGAAAGACAGAGTTAGTGAGCATCTGCTTAGTGTTTTTGTCCCTGCTCAACATGACTGGGATGAGGAAGTTCAACAAGTAGCTATGGAGCAAGGCTTATCTCCTAGAGCCCTAAGTCAGAAAAATCAAAATGATCAGGGAAGCCACACTCATTCTGTTCCAGTGATGGGGAACAGACCCAAGACTAGGCTTCAATCTGCCAAGGTGTCTAAATGAACTATCTAATATGGAAAGTAAGGGGTATTAATGCCCATGGGACCTTGGATAGAATCAAATACCTTACAAACATTCATCATCTGGATTTACTGGCCATCTTAGAACCTTTTTCTGGAAATGCAGATATTCAGCTTTTTTGGATCTATTTGAATTTGGAGTATGCAGTCAATAACCGTAATGGGAAGATTTGGCTTTTTTGGAACAAAAATGTTGACTGTAATGTTATCCAAAATGGGGAACAAAGTATTTCTTGCAAAATTACTCATGTGTCATGGCCTCAACAATCCATTGTGTCTTTTGTTTATGCAAAGTGTAAGAATTATCTAAGAAGACCTCTGTGGGATTGTTTGTTGGACCTATCTACTTAGAATCTGCCTTGGTGTGTGATTGGGGACTTCAATGTTATTCTTGATCCTGAAGAGAAATCTGGTGGCCTGCCTTATAATATCAGAAAAAGTTTTGAATTTATTGCTGTGACAGAGGCTTGTGGTCTTCAAGATATTGGTTTTAGTGGGCAGAACTTTACTTGGTGCAATCATAGAGATGGAGAGGCTCGGATTTGGAAAAGACTTGATAGAGCTTTTGTCAACGATTGATAGTTGCAAGTGATGCCTCAGACTAATGTTTCTCATCTCCCCAGTACAGGGTCTGATCATTGCCCTTTATTATTGGAGATAGTTGATTCTGTTGATACTCCTGTTAAATACTTTAGATTCCTAAACTTCTGGACTGATCAGGAGGACTTTAAAGGAATTGTTAAGGAAGAGTGGACTAAGACTGTTACTGCGAATCCTATGTGGATTTTTCACAAAAAACTGATGTTTGTTTCTCAGGCTCTTAGCAGGTGGTCTAAAGAAAAATTTGGAGATATCTTCTCTAAAGTTAAAAGATTATGAAGCTAAGGTAGGGCAAGCTGAGGAGGATCTGATCATGCATAATTCTGAAGAGAACAGATGCAAGTTACATGCTCTTAATGCTGATTATATTAAATATATGAAGTATGAGCACTCTATTTTAAAATAAAAATCTCAACTGTAGTGGTTTCAAGAAAGGGATACCAACTCTTCTTACTTTCATGCACTTATAAGAGGAAGAATGAAGCGAATGCATATTCACAATGTTATGGATGATGGGGCAGTTGGGTTCAGGGGAATGAAGAAATTGCCAAGGCTGCCTCAGAATATTTCAAGAATATTTTGAATGGGGATAGGGATTTTATAGATGAGAGTGCTTTATAGTGTATCCCTCATATTATCTCAAATTATCAGAATGCTAATTTACAAGCTATCCCCAATCTGGAGGAGATTAAACAGGTGGTATTCTCTTTAAACTCTGATTCTGCTGCTAGCCCAGATGGATTCAATGGTAGGTTCTATTAGGTTTGTTGGGATATCATTCAAGATGACCTTTTTCCTGTAGTCAATGCCTTTTTTGTGGGTATGACTTGCCAAAATATTTCACCTATACTTTCTTGGTTCTGTTGCCTAAAGTCAAAAATCCTTCCAAGTTATCTGAATTTAGGCCTATTAGTCTCAGTAATTTTATTAATAAAATTATTTCTAAATTGTTGTATAATAGACTGTCTCAGATTTTGCCTACTCTTATCTCCCCTAATCAGTCTGGTTTTGTGAAGGGCAGGAACATTACTCAGAATATTATGTTGGCACAGGAAATCATTCACCAGATTAAGAAGCCTAATGTTGGGGTTAACACTGTGCTAAAATTTGATATGGCCAAGGCTTATGATAGAGTCTCTTGGTCCTTTATCTGTAAAGTGCTGAAAAGGTTTGGTTTTGGTGTTACCTTCATTGATATGGTGTGGAGAATCATGTCAAATAACTGGTACTCTGTGATTATAAATGGGGGAATACATGATTTCTTTCAATCTTCAAGAGGTCTTAAATAGGGAGACCCTCTTTCTCCTGCTCTTTTTATTCTTGGTGCTGAGGTTCTTTCCAGGATGCTTAATTCAATTGTGTATCTGCCTAATTATAATGGTTTCTATATGCCTCCTGGAAGACCCCTTATTAATCATTTGAGTTATGCTGATGATGTTATTATATTCGCTTCTGCAGATCCTACTTCTCTTCAGCTAATCATGAACACTTTAGCTATCTATGAGAGGGTATCTGGACAACAGGTCAATAAAGTTAAAAGTCAGTTTATGGTTCCAGATGGCATAGGGGCTGATTCTTTGGAAGCTATTGCAAGTGTCACTGGTTTTAGGCAGATTAGTGGTCATATGACATATCTTGGGTGCCCTCTGTATGTTGGAAGACAGAGAATTATTTACTTCTCTGATTTGGTGCATAAAATTATTACTAGAATCACAGGATGGCACACTAAGATCTTATCTTATGGGGGAAGGGCTGTTTTGGTAAAACATGTGCTTCAGTCCATCCCCATTCATATTCTGTCAGCTGTGGTCCCTCCAGACACTGTTATTAAACAAATTTAGGGTCTTATGGCTGATTTCGTTTGGGGTTGGAAGCATGATAAGAAGAAATATCATTGGGCTTCATGGAACAACTTGAGCTTCCCTGTTCAAGAAGGAGGAATTTGCTTCAGAGGACTTAATGAGGTGGTTGTCTCTCTGCACTGTAAACATTGGTGGACTTTCAGGAGTAAATGTTCTCTGTGGGGAGAATTCATGAAGGCTAAGTATCCCAAGAGTGAACCTAACTCTCAAGAAGTCGAACACAGGTCGATCCTTGATGTGGAAGCAAATGATTAACAACAGGAACATTATGGAGCCTCATATTCAGTGGCAAATCAGATCTGGTTCTGCCTATTTTGGGTGGGATAATTGGCTAGGAATTGGCCCCCTAGCCAATCATACCAATGGTGTCTCTAAGTCCAACAACTCCAGAGTTAGAGATTTCCTGTTTCATGGTGAATGGAATGTGGAAAAGATCCATTTATGTGTTCCTCCTCATCTAATTTCTCTTGTTTTGTCTCACACTTTTCAGTTTAATCCTGGTTACTTGGATAAGGCTATTTGGAAATTGTCTGGGAATGGGGATTTTACTTGTTCTTCGACTTGGGAGCTTATTAGACAAAAGAGGAATAGAGACACTGTTAACAGTATATATTGGAACAAATGTATCCCCTTTAAGTGCTCGTTTCATCTATGGAGGACTTTAAGGGGTAAGATTTTGACTAACGAATCTCTTAACAGGTTCGGGAAACAACCTGTTGGCTGTTTTTGTTGCTTTCAGCAGGGTCAAGACGAGATTGATCATATTTTTGTGAATGGTCACTGTGCTAAGCACGTCTGGAAAGCTGTGTCAATTGCTTTTGGGTTAACTGATAATCAGTTTACCCTTCCTCACAGATTGCAGCACTGGTGGAATTCTTAAAGGAAAAATGAGGCGCATAATTTAATTATTATTGTTGTCCCTATTTTTGTTTGTTGGAACTTATGGAAGAACAGGTGTGCTGTGAAGTATGGGGGTAAATCATCAAATGTCACAAGGATTAAATTCTCTATTTACAAAGATGTTTGGTACACTTTGCATTCGGCATACCCCTATATATCGTGGCCTAATAATTGTAATGATCTAATTGCTATGGCCTCGGCTTGTGTCCACGATTTTAAAATTTGTAAGGTTCTTTGGACCCCTCCCTCGACTGGTTTGGTGAAGCTGTGTACGGATGGTAGTTGTCTTAGCAACACGAGGAGTATGGGGGCTGGAGGGATTTGCAGGGATAGCAAGGGTGATATTATTTTTGCATACTCGTATCATTTAGGTAGTGGGACAAATAATTTTGCTGAAGTTCAAGCGGCATATTTTGGCCTGGAATGGTGTCGGCAATTGGGATTATTAAATGTATTTCTCAATTGGCTATTCACTGGATTCACAGTCAGACAGAGCCTTCTTGGAATACTCATCAGGTAATTCATAAGATTCATAATATTATTCTATATTTTATGTTCTTTTCTTGCAGACACATTTATAGAGGCAAATATGGTAGCGGATGCTCTAGAAAAATCAGGACATACCTTGACTGCTCCACAAGTTTATACATCGATTCAAGAATGTCCTAGAGATGCTAGAGCATATTGGATGATGGACAAATATGAGCTGGCATCTTTCAGGCGAAAGAAACTAAAACGTATCAAAGAGTCCCCGTTACTCGGACTTGAAGCCTTGAAGTCTTCAAAGTGGATATAACTTGTTGGGTTATAGGTGTTCTGAATATTTTTGTTTAGGCTAGGTTACATTTGTAAGGGGAAAGTCTCCCTTATTTATGGTTTTTCTATTTATTAGGCTTTTCTTGTGTAATTTTAGTTGACTAGGTTGGACCATCTTTGTATATGGGTTTAAGGGAAACACGTGAGTGTAGTACCTTGACTCTTCAAATTTGTACTTTGATGGTTTTATTTATGGTATATCTTGGGGGTGTTGCTCAACCCCTGGCCGTTTAAGAGGCTGGGGAACCTCTTAACGTTGGTCATTTCCCTATAAAAAAAATAAACAAAATAAAAAAAAAGAAATAAACCTGAACCTGAACTTGAACATTAACCTAAAACTTGAAACCTGAAACCTGAATAAACCTGAAACATGATAAACCTGAAACTTGAACCTGAACCTTAAACCTGAACCCTGAATTAAACAAGAAACCTGAACTTGAACCTGAACCTGAAACTTGAAACCTGAAACCTGAACCTGAAACCTGAAATCTGAAACCTGAACATGAACTTTAACCTGAACCTGAACCTGAAACCTGAAACTTGAAACCTGAAACCTGAACCTGAAACCTAAAACACCAAAACTCGATAAACCTGAAACACCAAAACTCGATAAACCTGAAAGCTGAACCTGAAACCTGAATCCAATAAACAAAAATAAACAAGAAAACCTGAAACTTGAAACTGGAAACCTGAACCTGAACCTGAACCTAAAACCTGAAACCGTCAAGCCTAAACCTATCGCTTTTTCATTTTTTCAATTTTTTTCTCACTCTAATTTCTCTCTCTTCACTATTCTCTCAACGGTAACACTGTTCCTCCTCACCTGGTTTCTTCCATTTTGACTCATAAATTTTATTATTATCCTAGCAAGATGGATAAGGCTATTTGGAAACTTAATGGAAATGGGGAATTCTCCTGCTCCTCTGCCAGGGATCTCATCAGAGTTAAAAGGGATAGGGTCCCTATCAATATTAGTTGCTGGAACAAGTTTATTCCTTTTAAGTGCTCATTTCATCTGTGGAGGACCCTTAGGGGAAATGTTTTGACTAATGAGAAGCTTATTAGATTTGGTAAACAACCAGTAGGTTGTTATTGTTGTTATCAGCAGGGACAGGACAACATTTATCATAATTTTGTCACTGGAAATTATGCTAGCCATGTTTGGAGATATGTCTCAGCTCCTTTTAGTTTTTCTGATAATCACTCTCTTTTTAGAAATAGGTTGTTGACATGGTGGAGTGCCAAGAAAAGCAATGGTGCTTATAATTTAGCTATCCAATCTATCCCAATTTTTGTGTTCTGGAATCTTTGGAAAAATAGGTGTTCTGTTAAGCATGGATACGACTTCCAATGTCACAAGAATCAAAATTTCCACTTTCAAGGATTTATGGTACTTATTGCATACTGCATACCCATATATTCATTGGCCTAACAACTGGAATGACTTGACTAAAATGGTTTCTTCCTGTGTTCATGAGTACAAAATTTGCAAGGTGGTGTGGACCCCTCCCCTCCCTGGTATGGTAAAACTGAGTACTGATGGCATTTGTTTAGGTAATCCAGGGAGCCTAGGGGTTGGGGGTATTTGTACCAACAGTAGGGGTGACCTTATTTTTGCTTATTCATATAATCTCTGCATGGGAACAAATAAATTTGTGGAGGTTCATGCTGCATATTTTGGCTTAGAATGGTGTAGGCAGTTGGGCTTGCATAATGTGGTGCTGGAAATGGATTCCCAGCTGGCAGTGCACTGGATACGCAAGCAAGAAGAACCCCCATGGAACATACAGCAGGTAACTTCTAAACTTCACCATATTATTCCTTCTTTGTTGTCTTTTCTTGCAGGTATATATATAGGGAGGCAAACATGGTGGCGGATACATTGGCAAAGATGGGCACACCAAGTCAGTCCCGGAGATTTATGATATATTCCAGGAACTACCTAAGGAAGCAAAAGCATATTTGAGGTTGGATAAATATAGTCTTGCATTATTTAGAAGGAAGAAATTAAAGCGGATCAAGAAGCCTCCATGAAGCTCAGGTTTGACAGCCTTGAAGTCTTCAACGTGGATATAACTCTTTGGGATATAGCTATCTTGAAGACTCAGGGTAGGCTAGTTACTTTTTGATTGTAAGGGGAGAGTCTCCCTTATTGATGGTTTTCTTAGTTAGGTTGTTATCTTGATTATTAGTATGCTGGCTAAGATTGGCCCTCTTGTGTATTTTGGTTAAAGGTAGTCATTTTTTTTACTTGCCTTGGAACTCCAAAAACTTTGTAGTATAAATGTATTTTATATATGTTATAGCTTGGGGTGTTGCCCAACCCCTGACTGGTTAAGAGGATAGGGAACCTCTTAACGTTGGTCATTTCCTTATAAAAAAAAAGAAAAAGAAACCTGAAACCTGAATAAAACCTGAAACCTGAAACCTGAAACCTGAACCTGAAACCTGAACCACTAAACTAAACACTAAACCTAAAACCTAAAACCTGATTAACCACTATATAAACCACTAAACTTGAACCTGATACCTGATTAACCACTAAATAAACCACTAAACCAGAACCTGGAACTGAAACCTGAAACCTGAAATCTAAACCTGAACCTAAACCTGAACCTGAATCCTAAAACTTGAAACCGATAAACCTAAACCTGAATCTAAACCAGAAACTGAACCTGAAACCTGAAACATGAACCTGAAACCTGAAGTCAGAAACTTGAAACATGAATAAAACCTGAAACCTGAACCTAAACCTAAAACCTAAAAACGTGAAACCTAAATCTAAAACCTGAAACCTGATAAATCAATAAAACCTGAAAACTGAAACCTCAATAAACCTAAAACCTGAAACCTGAACCTGAATCCTGAACCAGAAATAAACCTGAAAACTTAAACCGGAACTCGAACTTTAACCTTAATTTTGAAACCTGAAACCTGAATAAACCTGAAACCAGAACTTGAAAACCTGAAACTCGATAAAACCTGAAACCTGAAGCTGAACCTAAATCTTAACCTGAAACTTGAAACCTGAAAACCTGAAACCAATAAACCTGAAACACTAAACTAATAAATCTGAATATGAACCTGAAACCTGAAACCAATAAACACTAAAACCTGAACCAGAACCAGAAATCAAAAACCTGAAACCTGAAATAAATAAACACTAAACCTGAACCTGAACCTGAAAACTGAAACCTGAAAATCTGAAACCTACTAAATGAAACCTGAAACCTGAATAAACCTAAAATCTCAAACCTAAAACCTGAAACCTTAATCCTGAGACCCTAAACCTGAAATAAACCTGAACCTGAATATGAACCTGAAACCTAAAACTTGAAACCTGAAACCTGAATAAACCTGAAACCTTAAACCTGAACCTGAACCTTAAACCTTAAACTTGAATAAAACCAGAAACGTGAACTTGAACCTGAACCTGAAACTTGAAACCTGAAAATTGAAACCTGAACCTGAAACCTGAAACCTGAAACCTAAAACCTGAACCTGAACCTGAACCTGAACTTAAACCTGAACCTGAACCTAAAACCTGAAACTTGAAACCTAAAACCTGAACCTGAAACCTAAAACACCAAAACCCGATAAACCTGAAACACCAAAACTCGATAAACCTGAAACTTGAAACCAATAAACAATAAAACCTGAAACCTGAAACTTGATACCCTAACCTGAACTTGAACCTGAACCTAAACCCTGAAACCTAAAACCAATAAACCTAAACCTATCACTTTTTCATTTTTTCAATTTTTTTCTTACTTTAATTTCTCTCTCTTCACCATTCTCTCAACGGTAACACTGTTCCACGCTCACCGGAATGGAGCGTGAGCCACCTCTGATGAACGTCCGACCATGTAAAACACCTACAGATGCTCCACGATCTGAGGAACATCTCACTATCTCACCCACTCTCCTAGATTCATACCGGGATTCCACTAATTCACGAAAAAAATAAACGATGATCCGCGAAGAGGAAATCATCTGGGCAAAAGCTATCCTTGCTATGGAGGAATTTGGTATGATTCATGTTATTCTTAGGGACCAGGGAACCCCTATGAGGGAAGAACATCACTTACAAACAACTTCAAATGCGTCTACTGGTCCTCCCTTCGGTTCGAACAAAGAGAACCTCATCGCGAATTTCAAAGATATTCCCGATGGGAATACTGATACCCAAGGTACTCTACATATAGAAATGACTCCTACACCTACCTAGGAGCCAGGAATTGGTGTTCCAACGAGGACAAATTTTGTTGAACAATCGACAATTCAGGTAGTTGACGGTGCCGGAGCTCTGACGAGATTCGACGACTCCCTTGTATACCAAACTGATCCTGACGACCAGGAGGAGCTTCCTAAACAAAAACCCCTAATGTTTACTGACTCATTTCAGTCGAATCAAAGATTTAGGATTCCCACAGCCGTGACTACTGTTGGAACTCAAATTGGTGATTCTTCAGGGCATTAACTTGCAATTGGAGGTTCGAATGGTTTTACTAAGGTCTCTAATGTCTCTGAAACTATTCTTCAACTGAGAATTGGAAACTTAGAAAATTTGACTACTCCTACTGTTTCATTCATCTTTCAACAGCCTGAGTTGGTTGTTGTTGCTGGCAACAACACATCTTCTGTTGATGTTCCCACCAAGGATTCAACATCCTTGAAAGGTAAGGTTGTTAAATTCTCAACTAATCATAACAATTCAATATCTTATGTTGCTTATTATCCCAGATTGCCTAATTCTGTAAAGCTGAGTGTGGAAAAGGGTAAGGAATTGTGTTCTGGGGATTCATCTATGTTGGGAAGTCACTAACCCTCGGATAAGCCCTCTGTTAATATGCAAAAGAATGGGAATGTTGTTGATAACCCCTCTGTTATGTTACTGTTTAGTGCTCCTCCTGCCAGAGGAAATAATGTGATGTCTAAGGAGCTTCAGCTGAAATTTGTTGATAAGAACAAACCCTCTCCTCCAAAACCTGTGGACCTTAGCAAATTAACCTCCAATTTCAACTCAAATATACCCTCTGTTCAACCTACCAGTCACCAGCAAAACTCCAACAACAAATCTGATGCCAATATTCAGTCCCAAACTCCCATGCTTCCCAATAAAAATTCCCATGTCCCTAAACAAGCACCCTTCACAATTATCCAATCTTATGCCTCCAAATTAAGGGCCAATCAAGCTAAGATTGAAGCCCCTATCAATTTTGTGGCTCCTATTGTTACTTCTAGACAAGGGTACCCTGCTGTTATCTTCAATAAAGAAGATTATGAAAAAACGTTGGCTGCATCCTACAAGTTTACTTTTATTGGGAAGTTTTCAAATACCATGCCTAAATTAGAGTTGATCAGAAAACGTTTCATCCTTCAGACTCAACTTAATGGAGGGGTTAAGATAGCCCACTTCAATTCAAGGCATATTTATATTGATCTTGACAATGAGGAAGATCATGCCAATGTCTGGTCCAAACAGAGAATGTTTATTGAAGGACAACTTATGAGGCTCCAATTGTGGACTCTTGAGTTCACTCCGGAGAAGGAAACTCCCATTGTACCTGTTTGGGTAACTTTACCAGAGTTGTCATGGCACTGCTATAACAAAGAATTTATTTCTTCTTTATTGGCCCCTATTGGTAAAGTCCTCTACCTAGATGTAGCTTCTATTAAAAAAATCAGGGGAAGTGTTGCCAAGGTGAAAATTCAAATCAATGTTACTAAGGAAAGGCCCTCTCACATCTGCATGGATACTAATAACCAAGACTTTGCAATTGGAAGATGTCAACAGATTCAGTATGAGGGACTTCCAGACTACTGTTCTTACTGTGCACATCAAGGGCACCTCATCCAAGTTTGCACTGTGAAGAAAAGGGATGAGGAAGCAAAGTAGAGGAAAGGCTGAACAACAGAGGAAAGCTGTTGATTTTGATGTTGGCCAGGTAATCTCAGACTCAAAACCTCAATTGGATAGTACTACTAACCCCCTTCCTATTTTTGATATACAGGTAATGCTACCAAGACTCAAGGAAGGAATACAGGTAAGGCCATACTAGTTGAAAATGAATGGAAAACCCAGAAAAGGAAGCAAAGAAAAGGGAATAACTACCCTAACCAACAAGAAGACAGATGGCAGTGGCAACCAACTGGTAATCCGATAAGTCAACATGCTGACAATCAGGAACAAAAATTGGATGAGGAGCAGTTGTGCAAGGAAAAGGAAAAAGATGTCCCTGCTGTCTCAGAAACTCCATCAAATGATAAGCCACACACCTAAGGTATTGGCTTATCTCCCCATGGGACTGCTGATCCTGTTGCTTCTTGTCAGGAACAGCCTCTCATTCCCCTTTGTAATGTTGTTACTGATCCCAGTCCCCCCCCCCCTGAGATTACTGTTTTGGCTACTGATTATGGGGTTAAGAAAGGTTGTCAGTTAAATGTGAGGGGTGGAGATCATAGCTCTGGTTATATCTATTCTAGCCCTGATATTGTCTCTCTTGAGAAGGGAGATCATGGTGGCAATGCTAAGGAACTTGGGTCAATTGCAAGCAGTAATAGTACTAAAGCCTCCAAGAGGAAGAACAAACCCAGTAAAAAAAAGAGGGATGCCAAGAAAAAGAATATGGAAACACACCAGTTGGGGACAGATTGTACACCACCTCTTACTCACAGATTTACAAAGGAGCATGAACCTGGAAACAGTGGTGATATCAGGTGCACCCTTAATTTTATTCCCCCAGATATTGATGGTTTGGATGACTATAGGGTGATTAATTCTGAGGATGAAGTGGATAAGGACCAATTGTCCATTGAAAATGATGAAGAGGCTGATGACAGATTAAGTGATCAATTGATAAGGGCTTTCAGTCCAGTTCATAATGAGATGGAGGATGAAATTCATAAACTATCTTATGAACAAGGGCTATCTCCTAGGGCTCTTCAGCAGGCTGGGAATTCTCCTAAACAAGCTAGTCCTTCAAATTTTGTTCCTATCATGGGAAACAGACTCAAAATAAGGCTCCAAAGTGCTAAACTGATTAAATGAACTACTTGGTCTGGAATGTTAGGGGTATAAATACCCAAGGGATCCTTGACAGGCTAAAATATCTCAAGAATATTCATCACATTGATTTGATGGTATCCTGGAATCCTTTTCTGAGAATTCTCACATTCAAGAGTTCAAAACCTATCTCAAAATGGACTATTCTGCCTACAATGAAAATCGGAAGATTTTGTTATTTTGGACTAAAGATGTGGACTGTCAGATTATTCAAAATGAGCAAAAACATATTACTTGCAACATTACTCACTCAGCATGGGCTCAAAAAGCCATGATGACCTTTGTTTATGCTAAATGTAAAGATTCTTTGAGGAGGCCTTTGTGGGATTCTCTTCTGGATCTCTCTGGTCATGATGTTCCTTGGTGTGTTGTGGGGGATTTCAATGTAATTATGTGCCCAGAGGAGAAACTGGGGGGGCTACCTTACAACATCAGGAAAAGTTTTGAGTTTATAGCTCTGACTAAGGCTTGTGGTATTCAAGACATTGGTTTTAGTGGCTAAAAGTTCACGTGGCCTAATCATAGAGGGATTAGGGCAATGATATGGAAGAGTCTGGATAGAGAATTTGTTAATGACCTGTGGCTACAACACATGCCCCAATCCAACATTATCCATCTATCTAGCACTGGGTCAGATCACTGCCCACTGCTTTTGGTGATGAATAGCAAACTTGATGGTTCTGTGAAGTATTTCAGGTTCCTAAATTTTTGGGTTGAGCATGCTAATTTCCTTGAGGTTGTCAGGGAGTGCTGGGACAAGTCCTTCTCTAGTAACCCCATGTGGATTTTCCATAAAAACTGATGGAGGTTGCTCAAAGACTGAGCAAATGGTCTAAGAAGACTTATGGTGACATCTACAGTGAGGTAAAGGATTTTGAATTCAGAGTTGGAAAGGCTGAAGATGATCTGATCCAGAATAATTCTGAGGAGAACAAATGTAGACTTCATGCATTGAATGCAGAGTATATCAAATACATCAAGCTAGAGCAGTCCATCCTTAAGCAGAAAACTAAGCTTCAATGGTTCCAAGAGGGAGATGTTAATTCTGCCTACTTTCATGCATTGATTCGAGGGAGAAGGAAAAAGCTTTTTATTCATAAAATAAGATATGACAGTGATGTTTGGGTCCAGGGAGATGTAGAAGTGGCCAAAGCAGCTTCTGATTTCTTCAAGGGCATTCTGACTGGGGGTACAAATGTTATTGATGAAGAGGTCCTCCAGTGCATTCCTAATCTTGTTACTGCTAACCAAAATACTGATCTCCAAGCTTACCCCTCTATGGAGGAAATAAAACAGGTTGTCTTTTCTATGAATCCTGACTCTGTAGCAGGCCCAGATGGTTTTAATGGAAAATTCTTTCAGGTTTGTTGGGATATCATTAAACAGGATCTTCTTTTAGTTGTGCACTCTTTCTTTTGTGGTTATGATATGCCCAAATATTTTACTCATACTTGTCTTGTATTACTACCTAAAGTTACTAATCCTACAAAGATCTCTGAATTCAGGCTTATTAGCCTTAGTAAGTTTATTAGCAAACTTATGTCTAAGATCTTATATGCTAGATTGTCTCATATTCTGCCTAACTTGATTTCTCCTAACCAATCTGGCTTTGTGAAAGGAAGGAATATTTCTCAGAATATCATGTTGGCCCAGGAGATTATTCATCATATAAAGAAGCCTAACACTGGGACTAATACTGTGCTGAAACTGGATATGGCCAAGGCGTATGATAGGGTCTCTTGGTCTTTCATTTGCCTAGTTCTCAGGAGGTTTGGCTTTGGAGAGAGGTTCATTGATATGGTTTGGAGGATCATGTCTAATAACTGGTATTCTGTGATTGTTAATGGGACTAGACATGATTGTTTTCAATCCTCTAGAGGTCTCAAACAGGGAGATCCTCTTTCCCCTACTCTGTTTATTTTGGGGGCTGAAGTCCTCTCTAGAATGTTAAATTTTCTTCCTTATCTTCATGACTATAATGGTTTTTATATGGCTATTGATGGACCTCAAATTAATCATTTAAGTTATGCTGATGATATTATTATTTTTACCTCCGAGACTAAAAAGTCCCTCCAACTAATTATGCATGTGTTGGTTGTTTATGAAGGTGTTTCAGGGCAACAAATCAATAAAGCAAAGAGTCATTTCATGGTGCCTGATAATTCTTTTGTTTGAACTGTGGAAAGAATAGCAAGGATGACTGCTTTCAGACAGGTTTCTGGTCCTATTACATATTTGGGGTGCCCACTATACATTGGTAGGCAAAGAGTTAATTATTTCTCTGATTTGGTCACTAAAATTATTAACAAGATCACTGGATGGCACACTAAAATTCTCTCCTATGGGGGGAGGGTTGTGCTGGTCAAACATGTTCTCCAGTCTATCCCTATTCATACCTTGTCAGCTTTGCTCCCCCAGAAACTACTGTAAAACAGATTCAAGGACTTATGGCAGACTTTTTCTGGGGTGGAAACAGGACAAAAAGAAGTACTACTGGGCCTCTTGGAAGAATCTGAGCTTCCCTACTCCTGAAGGGGGAATTGGCTTCAAACTATTGAAAGAAGTAGCTACTTCCTTACAATGCAAACACTGGTGGATTTTCAGGACCAAAATTACCTTGTGGGGAGAGTTTTTGAAAGCTAAATACTGCCAAAGAGTGAACCCCACTCAAAAAAATGGAATACTGGTCAATCTTTGATATGGAAACAAATGATTAAGAATAGGAGTGTTATGGAGCCCAACATTCAGTGGAGTATCAATTCGGGTTCTTTTTATTTTTGGTGGGATAATTGGCTAGGGAATGGTTCCCTGGCTGATCATGTACCTTAGGTCTCAAAGTATAACAATGCGAGAGTAAGAGAGTTTATTCCAAAATGGGGTATGGAATATGGAAAAACTTGTTGTAACAGTTCCTCCCCATCTGTTCTCCCTCATTTTAGCCCATGATTTTCTTTATGACCCTAGCAAAATGGACAGGGCAATTTGGAAGCTTAATGGTAATGGGGAGTTTTCATGTTCTTCTGAATGGGAGCTTATTAGGGAAAAAAGGGAGAAAGTGCTTATAAATGCCAACTGCTGGAACAAATTCATCCCTTTTAAGTGTTCTTTTCATTTATAGAGGGTCCTAAGGGGAAATATCTTGACGAATGAAAAACTTATGAGCTTTGCGAAGAAGCCAGTGAGTTGTTATTGATGCTACCAGCAAGGGCAAGACGATATTGATCATGTTTTTCTCAATGGGAACTGTGCCAAGCATGTGTGGAGGTACGTTTCTGCCCCCTTTGGTATGTCTGATAACCATCTTCTTCTGAGGAATAGAGTAATGAATTGGTGGAATGCAAAGAAAGGTAATGATGTTTTTAATTTAACCACCCAAGCTATTCCTGTTTTTGTGTGTTGGAACCTTTGGAAAAATAGGTGTTCAGTGAAATATGGGGGTAAGACTATCAATGTGTCAAGAATTAAATTCTCCATTCTTCAAGATATTGGTACCTGTTGCACACTACATATCCCTATGTTCAGTGGCCTTACAATTGGAACGACTTAATTCAACTACTCTCATCTTGTGCACATGAGTATAAAATCAGTAAGGTGACTTAGACCCCTCCCCTTAATGGTGTTGTTAAATTAAGCTTGGATGGGAGTTGCTTAGGCAATCCCGGCAGTTTAGGGGCAGGGGGGTTTGCAGGGACTGCAATGGGGACTTCATTTTTGCTTATTCTTATAACTTGAGAATTGGTACTAACAATTATGATGAGGTTCATGCTACATATTTTGGATTGGAGTGGTGTGCACAATTAGGCTTCAAACAGGTTGTCCTTGAATTGGACTCGCAACTGGCTGCTCATTGGATCAACAAACAGTCGGCACCTCCATGGAGTATTCAATAGGTAACACTTAAAATTCATAATACTATTTCTTGTTTTTCATCCTTTTCTTGCAGGCACACATTCAGGGAGTCAAACTTCGTAGCAGATGTCTTGGCAAAAGGGGGTCATAACAAACCAATTCCTGAAGTCTATGCAAACATTCAAGAACTGCCTAGGGAGGCCAGGGCATATTTTTTGATGGAAAAATACGACTTAGCATCATTTAGAAGAAGGTGATTGAAGAGAATCAAAAAGCCTCCTTGAACCTCCTGTGGACAGTCACTTTATCTTCAATATGGATATTGTCTGTATAGGCCATAGTTGTCTTGAAGATTTAGATTAGGCTTCTTTTGTAACGGGAGAGTTTCCCTTATTTATGGCTTTCCTAGTTAATAAGTTGATTTTTATTTTGCTTATAGTTGACTAGGTTCGGCCATCTTTGTACTTCGATTAAAGGTAGTCATGCGAGTGACTTACCTGAGCCTCCAAAAATGTTGTATTTTGATGGTATTTTATTTATGTTATAGCTTGGGGGTGCTACGCAACCCCTGACTGGTTAAGAGGCTTGGAAACCTCTTAACATTGGTCATTTCCCTATAAAAAAAAAAGAAAAAAAAGATAAACCTAAACCTGAACCTGAAACCTGAAGCCTGAAACCTGAATAAAACCTGAAACCTAATCTTTGAATAGGGCTATGATTACTGATCTTTGGCTCAACCTTATGCCTCAAACAACTATTACTCACCTTCCTAGTACTGGTTCAGATCACTGTCCTTTATTGTTGGAATTATGTGTTGAAAATACTAATTCTCCTAGATACTTTAAATTCCTCAATTTTTGGACTGATCATACCTCTTTTAAGGATGTTGTAAATGAATGCTGGAGGGAAACTGTTACCGGAAACCCCATGTGGGTGTTCCACAGCAAGCTCAAAAGATTGGCTTCTAAATTAAGTGTTTGGTCAAAATAAACTTTGGGTGACATTTTTCAAAGGTAAAGTAGTTCGAATTGCAGGTGACCGAAGCTGAGGAAGCACTCATTTATGATAATTCTGAGAGCAACAGGAGCAAACTTCATGAAGTAAATGCAAAGTATATCAGATACTTGAAGATTGAACACTCTATGTTGAGAGAAAAAACACAAATTCAGTGGATGAAAGAGGGGGATGCTAATTCAAGCTACTTCCATGCTCTTGTGAGAGGAAGGAAAAAGAGACTTTTCATCCACATAATCAAAGATGTTGATGATAACTGGATCCAGGGAGAGGATCAAATTGCTAATTTTGTTACTAACTATTTTTATAATATGTTTACAGGGAAACCAAGGATGATACAGGACCATCCCATTCATCACATCCCAACCTTGATCAATGCATAACATAATAGGTAGCTTCAAAGAAGCCCAAATTTGGATGAGCTTAAAGAGGCTGTATTTTCTCTCAATCCTGATTCTGTAGCTGGGCATGATGGTTTCAATGGCAGATTCTTCCAACATTGTTGGGATATTATTAAGAATGATCTGCTTTCTGTTATTGAGGCTTTCTTCTATGGTTATTCTATTCCAAAATAATTTTCTCATTCTTGTTTGGTGCTTCTACTAAAGGTGGAGCATCCTTGCAAGATTTCTGAATTCAGACCCATTAGTCTTAGTAATTTTATTACCAAAATTATTTCAAAATTACTATATCTTAGATTAGCTCCTATTTTGCCTGATATTATTTCTCCTAATTAGTCTAGTTTTGTCAAGGGCAGGAATATATCCGAAAATATCATGCTGGCTCAGGAAATTATTCACCATATCAAGAAACCCAACAGAGGGAGCAATGTTGTTCTTAAACTGGATATGGCTAAAGCCTATGATAGGCTCTCTTGGTCCTTCACTTGCTTGGTTCTACGGAAGTTGGGTTTTAGAGAGATTTTTATTGACATGGTTTGGATAATTATGGCTTGCAACTGGTATTCTGTCATTATTAATGGTGCGAGGCATGGTGTTTTCCATTCTACTAGAGGATTGAAACAGGGTGATCCTCTCTCTCCTGCTCTGTTTATCATAGGTGCCGAGGTTCTTTCCAGAATGCTCAACACTCTACAATTTCATCCTATGTATCAGGGCTTTTTCATGGCTTCTAAAGGACCCCAGATAAATCACCTCAATTTCGTAGATGATATTATAATATTTACTTCTAGAAAGAAAAGATCTTATGACATGAGTATGCAAATTTTGGACTCTTATGAGGAGGTCTCCGGGAAATTGGTTAATAAAGATAAGAGCCACTTCATGGTTCCAGACTCCGCTTTCGACTCCACTGTTCAGAGAATTAAGAGAGTTACTGGTTTCAGATAGAAAAAGTGCCCTCTTACATATTTAGGGTGTCCCATCTACATTGGCCGACAAAGGATTGTATATTATTCTAATTTAATTTCTAAGATTCTGAAAAGGATTATGAGGTGGCATGCCAAAATGCTTTCCTTTGGAGGTAGAGTTGTGCTGATTAAACATGTCTTGCAATCCATGCCTATTCATATTCTGTCCTCTATTGTGCCTCCATCCACTATTCTTAAGCAAATTCAGAGTTTGATAGCGGACTTCTTTTGGGGTTGGAGACAGGACAAAAAGAAGTATCATTGGGTGTCTTGGAAGAATCTGAGCTATCCATATGAGGAAGGGGGTATTGGGGTGAGAAGATTATCCGATGTTGCCGCTTCTCTCCAATTTAAACATTGGTGGGTATTCAGAAATAGAAGAACTTTGTGGGGTGACTTTATGATGGCTAAATACTGTGATAGAGCCAATCCTACGGTTAAAAAGTGGAATTCTGGACAATCTCTGGCTTGGAAATGCATGCTAAAATATAGAATCAAAATGGAGCCTAATATCCGGTGGAAAATCTTTTCTGGGAAAGCTTATTTTTGGTGGGATAATTGGTTGGGGATCAGACCTCTTGCTCATCATACGGAGGGAATTTCTGAACTGAATAATTCTAGGATTTCTGACATTTATTTGCAGGGTGCTTGGAATGTTAACTTAATTTTGCAGGTGGTTCCCATTCATTTAATTTCCTCGGTGCTTTCTTTTCAGTTTCAGCATACCCTAGGTGTCCCAGATTTGTCTATGTGGTTGCCCAATCATGATGGTAAATTTTCTTGTGCATCTTCCTGGGAAATCCTCCGCAACAGAAAAACTCATTCTATGCTTAACTCGGCTACCTAGCACAAGTTAGTTCCATTTAAATGCTCCTTCAATTTATGGAGGGCCTTAAGGGGAAAATTGTTGACAAATGAGAAATAGATCACATTTGGGAAGCAACCATCAAATTGTAGCTGCTGCTACCTGCCTGGAAGGGACACCATTCAACATATTTTTGTTTCTGGGAATTTTGCTAAGTACATTTGGAGGTTTATAGGGGCTGCCTTTGGTATTAACTGTAATTTCCAGAATCTGGGTAGCCTAATTCTCCATTGGTGGGCTGTTAAACGAAGGAATGAAGCCCATAAGTTGATCCTTCACTCCACTCCTATTTTCGTGTGTTGGAACCTATGGAAAAATAGGTGCGCAAGCAAGAATGGAGGGACATAATCGAATGTAGCAAGAGTTAAATATTGCATCCTCAACGACTTGTGGAGTATTCTTAACAATGATTTTCCTTATATAAATTGGCCTTTCAACTGGAATGAGTTGCTAAAAATGGTGGAGGAGTGCTCCCACGAATTCAAAATCTGTCGGGTGTCTTGGCAACCCCCAATTACGGGCTGGGTTCTGAACACGTATGGGAGTTGTCTCACTAATTCTAGCAGCTTGGGAGTTGTGGTCTTGTGAAGAAATGACGCAGGGGAGTTCATGTTTGCGTTCTCCTACCATATCGGGACAGGTACAAACAACTACGCTGAGTTAGAAGCAACTCTTTTGGTATCAGTTGGTGTTTGCAGCTAGGCTTCACAGATGTTGCGTTGGAGATGGACTCGGAAACAGCCACAAAATAAATATTGAGGCAGTGTGAAGCACCATGCATAATCATCCAGGTACTTTGTAAATTACACATAATTATTCCTCGTCTTTCAAATTTTTCATGCAGGCACATCTTTAGAGAGGCGAACCAGGCAGCAGATTTTCTTGCAAAACAGGGACATCAACAGGCTTCTCCTATGGTAATTACAGCATATCAGCAGCTCCCTAGTGCTTTAAAAGCTATTTTGACTATGGATAGAATGGGGCTGCCATCATTTCGGAGAAAAAAGTTAAAACGCATTAAAAAACCTCCTTGAGCTTCTCTGAGGCCTATATCTCTTCAACTTGGTTATGATTGCTTTGGATCATAGTTGCTTTGAAGATTTAGAAATAAGCTTTTCATTTTTGTTTGTGTTTAATTGTAAAGGGGAGAGTCTCCCTCGTTTAATGCTTTTCTAGTTAGCTAGAATGGGGAGGAGTCCTCTCATAGGCATGTAGTTGCTAGGTCTGCATCTTGTATAGAATGGGGATAAGTTGGCTAACTGTAGTGGGTTGGACAACTTATGTACCACCCTAGGTGGAGGTTAGGTTCGGCCCCCCTCCGTTTTGTATTTTTGCTTTTATTTATAATAAAGCTTGGGGGAGTTGCTCAACCACTGGTCGTTCAAGAGGGTGGGAACCTCGTCGCGTAGGCCTGTTCCCTATACAAAAAAAAAAGAAACCTGAAACCTAAACCTGAAAAACCTAAAACCTGAACTTAAAACCTGAAACTCGATAAATCAATAAAATATAAAACCTGAAATTTGAAACTTGAAACCTGAAACCTGAACCAGAAACCTGTAACCAGAATCTGATCTGAACCTAAACCTTAACCATGAAACCTGAACCTGTAACCTGAAATAAATAAACACTAAACCTGAACCTGAAACCTACTAAATGAAACCTGAAACCTAACCTGAACTTGAACCTGAACCTGAACCCGAACATAAAACTGAACCTGAAACTTGAAACTTGAAACCTGAACCTGAACCTGAACCTGAAACCTGAAACAAGAAACCAGAAACCTGAAACCTGAATAGACCTGAAATATGAACGTGAAAACCCGATAAAACCTGAAACCTGAACCTAAACCTGAACCTGAACTTGAACCTTAAACCTGAAAACCTGAAACCGATAAACCTGAAACCGATAAACCTGAAACCCTAAACCAATAAACCTGAACCTAAAACCTAAAACCTGAAACCAATAAACACTAAAACATGAACCTAAACTTGAACCCTGAACCCTGAAATCTGAAACCAGAAATAAATAAACACTAAACCTGAACATGAACCGGAAATTTGAAACTTGAAAACCTGAAACCAACTAAAAAAAACCTGAAACCTGAAACCTAAATAAACCTAAAACTTGAAACATAAAACCTAAACTAAATGAACCTGAAACCTGAAACTTGAAACCTGAAACCTGAAACTTGAAACCTGAACTTGAACCTGAATCTGAACCTAAACCTTAATATGAAACCTGAAATAAACCTAAACCTGAACCTGAAACCTGAAACGTGAAACCTAAATAATCCTAAAACCTGAAACCTGATAAACTTGGAACCTGAATCCTAAAACTTGAACCTGAACCTTAAACTTGAAACATGAATAAACCCTAAAGCCTGAACCTTAGTCATGAACCTGAAACCATAAACCTGAAAACCTGAACCGAAAACCTGAAACGTGAACCTGAACTTGAACCTGAAACCTGAAACACTAAAACCCGATAAACCTGAAAACTGAAAGAGGAATCTTGAAACCAATAAAACCTGAAAACCAGAAATCTGAACCTGAAACCTAAAACCTGGAACCTGAAACCTGAAATCGATAAACCTATACCTTAAACCTGAACCTGAACATGAAACCTGAACCTGAAACTGAAACCTGAAGCCTGACACATAAAACCTGAATAAAACATGAAATCTGAAACATAAAACCTAAATCGGAATCATGGAACCTAAAACCTGAACTTGAAACCTAAATCTGAAACATGAAACCTGAAACATTAAACCTGAAACATGATAAATTAATAAAACTTGATACCTGAAACCTGAATAAACCTGAAACCTAAAACTTGAAACCTGAAACCTAAAACTTGAACCTGAAACTTGAAACCTGAACCTGAATAAACCTGAAACCTAAACCTGAATAAAACTGAACTTGAAATAAACCAGAAACCTTAAACCTGAAACCTAAAATAAAAAACCTGAAACCTGAACCTGAACCTAAACCCGAACCTGAACCTGAACCTGAACCTGAAACTTAAAACCTGAAACCTTAACCTTAACTTGAACATGAACCTGAAACCTGAAACTAGAAACATTAAACCTGAAACCTGAATCTGAAACCTGAAACATGAAATTCTCCCATCTGGTTACTGTTCACGCTCATCGGAAATGGCGCGTGAGCCGCCTCCGGTGAACGTCCGGCCATCTGCCATACATACAGATGAACCACACTCTGAGGCGCACCTCACTGCTACAACCGCTCCCCACGATTCATCCCAGATTTCCAGTTCTTCGCGAAAGAAACTGACGGCGATCCGCGAAAAAGAAATCGCATGGGCTAAAGCTATATTGATTATGGCGAATTCCGGCATAGTCCCCGTTATTCCCATGGACCAGGGATCCCCTATTACTACAAAATAACACGTACAAATCTCTCCTACTATGCATTTGAGTCCCGGTGACGCGTCAAAATCTGAAGAGTTCGTCGATATTCAAAACGATGTCCTCGACTGGAATTCTGAGTCTCGGCATACTACAAACATGGATACGAGAATCACACCTAACCAGGGTCAAGGAATTCAAGCTCAAACGACCAGAAATTTGGTCAACCATTCTGTGACTCAAGCGACTGACGACGCCGGAGCTCCGGCGATCTTCCATGCACCTCAGGTATGCCAAACTGACCCTGGGGACATAGGGAAGCTTCCTACAACAAAACCCCCAAATGTTCATTCACCAATCCATTTGAATCAACAAGTTAGGGTTCCACCTGCTTCGGGTACTGTTCACGGACAATTTGATGGTTCATCAGAGATTGGGGGTCAAATTGGTGGCCTGAATTGTGATGCTAGGACCTCCAATGTAGCTGAATCATCCCAACTTCGTGTAATTGGAAATATGGAAGAGGTGTCTCCCCCGACTGATTCTGTCCAGTTCCAACAACTAAATTTTGTTGTTGCTGTGAGCAACAACAATCCACAGGATGCTTGCACTAAGGATACAGCATCCTTGGCAGGTAAGGGTAATCAAATTTCTCTTGATTATGCTAATTCTATTTCGGGTGTAGCTCATGATCCTAAATTGGTTAATTCTGTTAACAAGAGCTTACATAAGGGTAAGGATAAGTGTGTTGATGATCATGTTGTGTTAGAAAGTCACTTGTCATCTGCTAAGCTCCAGGTGAAGCCTCAAAATCATGGTGTGTCTGGTGATAGTCCATCTGTGGTGTTACTGCCCAATGCTCATGCTGTCAGTGGGAAGAAAGTGAATTTTGAAGAGGCACAACCTATATATGGTGATAGGATCAATATTTCCCCTCCAAAACCTGTGGATCTTACCAAACTTACCTCCAATTTTCAGTCCAACAGTCCCTCTGTTCAACCAGCAAGTGAGGTTTCTCCTTCCAGCAGCAGACATGACTCCAAAAATTAGCCTCAGAATCACATTCCCTATAAGAAAAATCCCCAAACTTCTGAACCTGCCTCTTTCACTATAGTCCAATCCTATGCTTCCAAATTAAGAGCTAATCAGGCTAAGTCTGAAGTCCCTATCAGCTTAGTGGCTCCTGTTTTTAACTCTAGACAAGGATACCCTACAATCATCTTTAATCAAGAGGATTATGAAAAAACGTTAGCTGCCTCTTGCCAGTTCACCCTTATTGGGAAGTTCTCAAACACTATGCCCAAATTGGAGTTGTTCAGAAAAAGTTTTATCCTTCAGACTGAATTGATTGGAGGGGAGAAGATAGCACATTTACATAGATCTTGACAATGAGGAGGACCATACCAATATGTGGTCTAAGCAGAGAATGTTTATTGAAGAACAACTCATGAGGCTCAAACTTTGGACCTATGACTTCACTCCTGAGAAGGAAGCCCCTATTGTTCCTATTTGGGTAACTTTACCTGAGCTACCATGGCATTGCTATAATAAGGAGTTCATTTCTGCTTTGCTGGCCCCTGTTGGGAAAGTCCTCTATTTAGATGCTGCATCAATTCAGAAGACTAGAGGAAGTGTAGCTAAGGTGAAAATCCAGATTAATGTCACCAAAGAAAGGCCATCTCATATTTGGGTGGGTACTAATGACAAAGACCATGCCATTGGAAGATGGCAACAGATTTAATATGAGGGCCTTCAAGACTATTGTTCTTATTGTGCTCATCAGGGGCATCTCAGTCATGTCTAAACTGTAAAGAAAAGGGATGAGGCTGAAAAGAAGAAAAAAAAAGTTGATCTCTTGAGAAAGGAAGCAGATTCTGATGTTGAACAGGTAACTTTAAACTCAGACCCAATTCTGGACAGTGCTACTAACAATTCTACTATTTTTGATTATACAGGTAAAGCAACAAAGATTCAGGATAGAAACAAAGGCAAGACAGTGAGTGTGCAAAATGAATGGCAAAATCAGAAAAGAAAACAAAGCAAATGGGCTAACCACCCCAACCAACAGGAAGATAAAAGCCAGTGGCAACCAACTGGAAATTTGTTCACATATCACACTGAGAATGCAGAACAGGAAATGGAAGAGGAACTGCTAGGTGAGAAACAAGATAAGCAGGCTACTTTAGGATTAGAAGTTCCTCCTAATACTATACACCATAACCAAGGTATTGACGTATTGACTTATCTCCCCATGGGACTGCTGCTCCTGTTGCTTCTTGTCAAGAGCAGCCTCCCATTCCCCCTAGTACTGCTGTTTCTACCCCTCAACCCCCTCTTGTGACTGATGTTGTGTTGGCTGTTCGTAAGGAGAGTAGTCTGTCCAAAGGAAAGATAAGTGATATAAATCAGAATGTTACCCCTGCTATTGTCTCTATTAGGAAAGAGAAGCAAAGGAGTATGGTTAAAAATTTGGGGTGAATTGCTAGCACTAGTGGTACTAAAGCTTCCAAAAAGACCCAAAAAAAGAGGGAGGCAAGAAGAAAAATGTTGGAAAGATAGCAACTGATGGCTGATTCAAACCTTCCTACTACCAACAAAAATGACAATGGTGGTAATAACAAGAGTATTCTTTCTGATTCTACCTCTCCAGCTTCAGATAGGCATGCTAATGGGGAGAAATATAAGAAGTTTATTTTAGTTAATGATCCTGCTGGAGAAGAGATTACTCCTCTTGGGAAACTGGTTTTGAATTCTGAGGTTGGGCATAGTAAAGGGAAAGATGGCTTAGATGAATATAGGGTTGTCCACTCTGAGGATGAATTTGGCAGTGACCAGTTGTCCATTGATAATGATGAGGAAGAGCAAGACAGGGTCTGTGAACATCTGCTTAATGTTTTTGGTCCTGCTCAGGATGATTTGGATAATGAGGTGCATAAAATTTCTATGGAACAAGGATTATCCCCTAGAGCTCTAAATCAGAAGAATCATAATGCTCAAGACAACCATGTTCTCTCGGTTCTTGTGGTGGGAAACAGACCCAAAACCAGGTTACAATCTGCCAAAGTGTCCAAATGAACTATTTGATATGGAATGCAAGGGGTATTAATACCCATGGGACTTTGGATAGAATCAAATATCTTACAAACATTCATCATCTTGACTTACTAGCCATTTTGGAACCTTTTGCTGGAAATTCTGGTATTCAGCTGTTCAGGGTCTATTTGAATATGGATTATGCTATCCATAACAGTAATGGGAAGATTTGGTTACTGTGGAACAAGAATGTGGACTGTACTGTTATCCAGAATGGGGAACAAAGTATCTCTTGTAAAATTTCTCATGTTGCATGGCCTCAACAATGCTTGGTTTCTTTTGTTTATGTTAAGTGTAAGGATTATCTGAGAAGACCCCTGTGGGACTGTTTGTTGGATTTGGCTAATCAGAATTTTCCTTAGTGTGTTGTTGGTGACTTCAATGTGATTACAAGCCCTGAAGAGAAGTCTGGAGGTCTGCCTTACAATATCAGAAAAAGCTTTGAATTCATTGTTGTTACAGAGGCTTGTGGACTTCAAGACATTGGTTTTAGTGGGCTCAATTTTACCTGGTGTAATCACAGGGATGGGGGGGCTAGAATATGGAAAAGACTTGATAGAGCTTTTGTCAATGACTTGTGGTTGCAAAGTATGCCACAGACAAATATTTCTCACCTTCCTAGTACTGGTTCTGATCAAAGTCCTTTATTGATGGAGATGAGTGCTTCTGTTGATGCTCCTGTTAAATATTTCAGATTCTTAAATTTTTGGGCTGATCATGATGAGTTTTTGGAAGTAGTTAAGGAAGAGTGGAGCAAACATATTAATGGGAATCCTATGTGGATTTTTCATAAAAAATTGATGTTAGTTGCTCAGGCTCTTAGTAAGTGGTCTAAGGAGTGTTTTGGGGACATTTTCTATAAAGTTAAGGACTATGAAGCTAAGGTTGAGCAGGCAGAAGATGATCTGATCCTGAGCAATTCTGCAGAGAACAGATGTAAACTTCATGCTTTAAATGTTGAATATATCAAGTTCATGAAGTTTGAGCACTCTATTTTAAAATAGAAAACTCAGCTGCAGTGGTTTAAAGAGGGAGACTCTAATTCATCCTACTTCCATGCTCTCATCAGAGGAAGAAAAAAAAGATTGTACATTCACAAAGTTATGGATGCTGATGGAAATTGGATACAAGGAAATGATGAGATTGACAAGGCTGCTTCAAGTTATTTCAAGGATATTTTGACTGGAAATAGGGATGTTATTGATGAGTGTGTTCTACAGTGTATCCCTAATTTGGTCTCTAATAATTAGAATTCAGAGTTGCAAGCAGTTCCCAATCTGGAGGAACTAAAACAGGTGGTATTTTCTCTAAACTCTGATTCTGCTGTTGGCCCAGATGGTTTTAATGGTAGGTTTTACTAGGTCTGTTGGGACATTATTCAAAATGACCTTTTATCTGTGGTTAATGCTTTCTTTTGTGGTTATGAATTGCCAAAGTATTTTACTCATACTTGTTTGGTACTTCTGCCTAAAGTTCAAAATCCTTCTAAATTATCTGAATTCTGGCCTATTAGTCTTAGTAACTTTATTAATAAAATTATTTCTAAATTGTTGTATAATAGGCTCTCTCATATTCTGCCCATGCTTATCTCTCCTAATTAGTCTGGTTTTGTGAAGGGCAGGAATATTTCTCAGAACATTATGTTGGCTCAGGAAACTATTCATCAGATTAAGAAGCCTAATAGAGGGACTAACACTGTGATTAAATTGGATATGGCCAAGGCTTATGACAGAGTTTCTTGGTCCTTTATATGTAAAGTCCTTAAGAAGTTTGGTTTTGGTGATACTTTCATTGATATGGTTTGGAGGATCATGTCTAGTAACTGGTACTCTGTGATTATTAATGGGGGTAGACATGACTTCTTTCAATCCTCAAGGGGTCTTAAACAGGGAGACCCTCTCTCCCCTGCTCTTTTTATCCTTGGTGCTGAGGTCCTTTCCAGGATGCTTAATTCTATTGTCTATCTGCCTAATTATGTTGGCTTTTATATGCCTCCTGGGGGACCTCTTATTAATCACCTTAGTTATGCTGATGATGTTATTATATTTTCTTCTGCAGATCCTACATCTCTTCAGCTTATCATGAAGACCTTATCAGTGTATAAAGGTGTGTCAGGACAGCAAGTCAACAAGGATAAGAGTCATTTTATGGTCCCTGATGGCACTGAGGCTGATACTTTGGATACTATTACCACTATCACTGGTTTTGGGTAGACTAGTAGTCCTATGACTTACCTTAGATGCCCTTTGTATATTGGCAGACAGAGAATCATTAACTTCTCTGATTTGGTTCATAAAATCATCACTAGAATTACAGGATGGCACTCTAAAATCTTATCTTATGGTGGAAGGGTTGTTTTGGTGAAATATGTGCTCCAGTCTATCCCTATTCACATTTTGTCTATTGTTTCTCCCCCTGATACTGTTATTAAACAAATCCAGGGACTTATGGCTTATTTCTTTTGGGGTTGGAAACAAGATAAAAAGAAATATCATTGGGCCTCGTGGAATAATTTGAGCTTTCCAGTTCAAGAAGGTGGAATTGGCTTCAGGAGACTTGAAGATGTGGCTAGATCCTTACAATAGAAACATTGGTGGACTTTTAGGAGTAAGAAATCTTTGTGGGGAGAATTTATGAAAGCCAAGTATTGTCAAAGAGTGAATCCAACTCTCAAGAAGTGGAATACTGGACAATCTTTGATGTGGAAACAAATGCTTAATAGCAGGAATATTATGGAGTCTCATATCCAATGGAACATCAGGTCTGGTTCTTCTTACTTTTGGTGGGATAATTGGTTAGGAATCGGCCCCCTAGCCAACCACACCACTGGTGTCTCTAAATTCAATAATTCCAAAGTGAGGGATTTTATTTTTCATGGAGAGTGGAATGTGGATAAGATTTATTTATTTGTCCCTTCTCAGCTGATGCCTCTTGTGTTGGCTCATACTTTTCATTATGACCCTAGTTGCTTGGACAAAGTTGTTTGGCAGTTGAATGGGAATGGGAATTTCACATGTTCTTCAGCTTGGGATCATATTAGACTAAAACGAGATAGACAAACTGTTGAGAGCAGATATTGGAACAAGTTTATCCCTTTTAAATGTTCTTTTCACCTTTGGAGGACTTTAAGGGGTAAAATCTTGACTAATGAAAACCTGTGCAGATTTGGGAAACAACCTGTGAGCTGCTACTGTTGCTTTCAGCAGGGACAAGATGACATTGAGCACATTTTCGTGACTGGTCATTGTGCTAGGCACATTTGGAACGCTGTTTCAGCTGGCTTTGGTCTAAATGATAATCATTTCACTCTCCCACATAAATTGCACAATTGGTGGACTGCTAAGAAGAATAATGGGGCCTATAATTTAGCTATTCTTGCGGTCCCTATCTTGGTTTGTTGGAATTTATGGAAGAATAGGTGTGCGGAAAAATATGGGAGCAAGACCTCGAATGTTACCAGGATTAAGTTTTCTATTTATAAAGATCTTTGGTACATTTTACATTTGACTTATCCCTATATTCAATGGCCTAGTAGCTGGAATGAGCTTATTATTATGGTTTCATCTTGCGTGCATAAGTATAAAATCTGTAAAGTGCTTTGGACCCCTCCCTCCCCTGGTTTGGTGAAGCTGTGCACGGATGGTAGCTGTCTTGGTACCTCCGGGAGTATGGGGGCTGGTGGAATATGCAGGGACAGTAAGGGAAATATAATTTTTGCATATTCGTACCAGTTTGGCAGTGGAACAAACAATGTCGCGGAGGTACATGCTGCATATTTTGGCTTAGAATGGTGTCGACAACTTGGTTTATTTTATGTTGTGCTTGAAATGGACTCGCAATTGGCCATCCACTGGATTCGAATTCAGGCTGACCCGTTATTGAACACACATCAGGTAATTCAAAAGATTCATGGTATTATTCCATCTTTTATATTTTTTTCATGTAGGCATATCTATAGAGAGGCGAATATGGTTGCGGATGCTTTAGCAAAACAGGGACATAATATGGCTGCTCCTGAGATATACACATCTGTACAAGAATTGCCTAAAGATGCAAAAGCGTATTGGAGGATGGACAAATATGGGATGGCATCTTTCAGAAGACGGAAGCTAAAACGAATCAAAAAGCGCCCGTGATGCTCGGTTTTGCAGCCTTGAAGTCTTCAGGGTGGATATAACTCTCTTGGGATATAGTTGTTCTGAAGATTTTGTATAGGCTAGTTTTATGAAAGGGGAGAGTCTCCCTTATTTATGGCTTTCTTAGATTTTTATAGCTTTCTTAGTTTTTGTGTACTGAGAGGAGTCCTCTCATAGGTGCTCTTTAACTAAGACAGTTCTACTTTAGAATATGGGGGTAAGCTGATTGTCCTAAGTAGGATGACTGGTTTATGTACCATCACAAGGTGGAGGTAAGGTTTATGTCCCCCTCCATTTGTATTTTGCCTTTTAATTTATAATACATCTTGGGGGTGCTGCTCAACCCCTGGCCGTCCAAGGAGGTGGGGACTTCTTGGCATAGGTTTGTTCCCTATAAAAAAAAACCTAAAAACCTGAAACCAACTAAATAAAACCTGAAACCTGAACCTAAAGAAACCTAAAACCTAAACTAAATAAACCTGAACCTGAAACCTGAAACCTGAAACTTGAAACCTGAAACCTGAACTTGAACCTGAATCTGAACATAAACCTTAATCTGAAACCTAAAACCTGAAATAAACCTGAACCTGAAACCTAAAACCTAAAACCTGAAACCTGAATAAACCTGAAACCTGATAAATTTTGAACCTTAAACCTGAAACCTAAAACCTGACCCTTAAACCTAAAACTTGAATAAAACCTGAAGCCTAAACCTTAACCTGAAACCTAAAAACTTAAACCTGAAACCTGAACCTAAAACCTAAAACCTGAACTTGAATCTGAACTTGAACCTGAACTTGAAACCTAAAACCTGAAACCTGAAACACTAAAACCTGATAAACCTGAAACCTGAACCTGAACCTTAATCTAAACCTGAAACCGATAAACCTAAACCTTAAACCTGAACCTGAACCTAAACCTGAACCTGAACATTAAACCTGAACCTGAAACCTGAAACTGAAACCTGAACCCTGAAACATGAAACTTGAATAAAACATGAAACCTGAAACCTAAAACCTAAACTGGAAACCTGAAACCCGATAAATTAGTAAAACTTTAAACCTGAAACTTGAATAAACTTGAAACCTGAAACTTGAAACCTGAAACCTGAAACTTGAACCTGAAACTTGAAACCTGAACCTGAATAAACCTGAAACCTGAACTTGAAATAAACCTGAAACCTTAAACCAGAAACCTAAAATCTAAATAATGAAACCTGAACCTGAACCTTAAACATAAAACCTGAAACTTGAACCTTAACCTGAACCTGAAACCTGACACCAAAAATATTAAACCTGAAACCTGAATAAACCTGAAACATGAACCTAAAAACCTGAAACCTTAACATGAACATGAACCTTAAACCTAAAACCTGAAATGTGAAAACCTGAAACCTGAAACCCTAAACAAATAAACCTGAACCTGAACTTAAACCTGAACCTGAAACCTGAAACCTGAAACCAATAAACACTAAAACTTGAACCTGAACCTGAAACCTGAAAAAAATAAACTCTAAACCTGAACTTGAACCTGAACCTGAAACCTGAACCTGAAACCTGAAAACCTGAAACCCACTAAATGAAACTTGAAACCTAAACTAAATAAACCTGAACCTGAAACTTGAAACCTGAACCTGAACGTGAAACCTGAAACCTGAAATAAACCTGGACCAAAACCTGAACCTGAAACCTGGAACCTGAATAAACCTGAAACATGAAACCTGATAAACCTAAATAAAACTTGAAACCTGAACCTGAACCTGAAACCTGAAACCTATCACTTTTTCATTTTTCCAATTATTTTCTCTCTCTAATTTCTCTCTCCTCAAAATTCTCTCAACGGTCAATTGGTCTCATACTCACCGGAATGGCGCGTGTGCCATCTCCGGTGAACGTCCAGTCACACGATTTTCAAACTGATGATCCCCAACCTGTGGTACATCACAATCTCACATCCACTCTCTCAAATTCATCCCAGGTCTCTGGTAATTCGCGTAGAATTCAAATGGCGATCTGCGAATAGGAGATCTCTCGGGCAAAAGATATTATTGCCAAGGTCGAATCAGGGCATGTTCGTATCATTCCTAGGGGTCAAAGTGGTACTACGGGGGATGAACATCCTCCCCTAACAATTTCAGACGGTTCCAATATACCTGTCGGTGGATCGAAAATGGCGACTTCTTCGATGAACACCTCTACGAATTCCGGCAAAATTGTGAGTTCTCTGGGTGTTCAAATGGTCGAGAGGACTGTTATGATTGCTCCAACATCTATAAAACACCACGAATCAGTGTCCAACTTGGAAGAGTTCCTAGAAAACTCTTTAAAAATTATTGCTGGAGCTCCGGCGAAATTTGAGGGAATTCATCCATTACATAATGACGCTACTGTCATGGGGAACCCCCTAACCAAAAAGCCCCAATTGTTACTGTATTGCTTCCTTCGAATCAAGGAATTAGGGTTACGACTACTTCTGAAATTGGGGGAATTCAAATTGGCGAATCAATTAGGTCTGAAACTAAAATTGGGGAATTGGGGGATGATCAAGGGGCTAATAAGCCTTCTCAAGTCACAATGCAATTGAGAATTGATGTTGTTGAGTGTTCGAACCCCACTCCTATTTCATTCAATATTCAGCCTCATTCTAAGGTTGTTGTTGATGGCAACAACAAGTCCAAAAATGATGCTCCAACCAAGGATTCAGCATTCTTGGCAGCTGTGATTGAAATGGAGAATGAGCAGGTATGTGGGGATCATATAACATGGATCATACTGCCAAGAATGATAGTGGGAATAGGGTTGCTGGTGATCACATTGACACATCTGCTGTTAAACCTCTCCCCCATAATCCCTCTGTTGAATCCCTTCCCAATAATCCTTCTACCAAAGACAAAAAAACAAGCCTAAGGATGTCTCAAAAAATCAATACTGATAATACCAAGACTCAGATTCCCAAACCAGTATACCTCACAAAATTAACTTCTAATTTCAAGAAACACAACCCTCATGTCCAAACAGGAAACTCCC
This sequence comes from Solanum aculeatissimum, assembly GCA_038996855.1. Classification (NCBI taxonomy): domain Eukaryota; kingdom Viridiplantae; phylum Streptophyta; class Magnoliopsida; order Solanales; family Solanaceae; genus Solanum; species Solanum aculeatissimum. Next base: position 59,635 of record JBCEWC010000122.1, read on the forward strand.
AACATGTCCCTGCCAACAGTTCTGGTAACAACCCTCAATCCCAAAACACTTCAAACCTTGCTAAAAACAATCCTATACCTCATCCTGCCCCTTTCACCATTGTGCATTCTTATACATCTAAATTGAGGGCAAACCAAGCAAAACCTAAGGTGCCAATACAGCTAGCAGCCCCTATTTTCACAACAAGACAAGGATACCCTGTTGTGATTTTAAAAAAAGATGATTTTGAGAAAATTCTAGCTTCTACTTGTAGGTATACCTTTATTGGGAAGTTTTCTAACACAATGCCTAAGGTGGAGCTTATAAGGAAGAGTTTCATTCTTCAAACTCAACTCATTGGAGGGGTTAAAATAACCCATTTCAATTCTAGACATATCTACATTGATCTTGACAATGAACAAGACTATTCAAATGTTTGGACCAAGCAGAGAATGTTCGTTGAGGGGAAATTAATGAGGCTTCAACTGTGGACTCCTGAATTCACCCCAGAGTAGGAAACACCTATGGTATCTATTTGGGTGGCATTACCTGAATTTCCTTGGCATTGCTATAACAAGGAATTCATCTCTTCTCTTCTAGCACCTGTGGGTAAAGTTCTTTACTTGGATGCAACCTCTATTCAGAAAACCAAGGGGAGTGTTGCTAAGGTAAAGCTCCAAATTGATGTCACAAAGGAGAGGCCTTCTCACATTTGGATGGGAACTAATGAGCAGGATTTCACCATTGGAAGATGGCAAGCAGTACAGTATAAGGGGCTGCTAGAATATTGTTCATACTGTGCTCATCAGGGACATGGAGTACAGGTTTCTACAGTTAAAAAAAGGGATGAGGAAGAAAAAAAGAGAAAAGAGGCAGAACTGGGACAGAAGATCAATTTTGCTGAGGGTCAGGTAAATCCATCACCTAATTCTTTGTTGGATAGTGGTACTAACTCTCTTGTGATTCTTGATGATGTAGTTTTTGACAAGCCTCAAGGAACAACTAAGGGCAAGGAAATTGTCACAGATAATGAGTGGCAAAGTCAAAAAAGGAAACACAGAAAAGGGATTCAACAACAGATACAATAAGAGGACAAATAAAAATGGCAACCAACAGGTAATCTAATACCTACACATATTGACAGGGAAGATAACAAAAAAGAAGAGGAACAGGAAAGCAAACAAAAAGAAAACAGTGATCTGCATATATCAGAACCTCCAGCAACTACTTCAAAACAAAGCCAAGGTATTGACTTATCTCCCCATGGGACTGCTGCTCCTGTTGCTTCTTCTTAGGAGCAGCCTCCCATTCCCCATAATATTCTAAATCAGATTATATCCTCTCCCCCTGCTATTTCTAAGGCTGCTGGGACTGGAGAAATGGATGGTGCCTGTATTAGGGTGGAAAAGGATAATATCAGCTGTGAAAACCCTGGTTCTGACTACGATAATGAGAATCCTTTTGTGACTGGGCAGGGAGGAAAAATGGATAGGGATATGGGGTCTAATGCTAGTATTAGTGGCACCAAAACCTTTTCTAAGAAAAATAAATTGAGCAAAAAAAAGAAGAGATGCCCTCAAGAAGAAATTGGAGGGCCAAAGTGTTGGGAAAATGTTTGCATCCCCTATGCCAGATAAGCATGCTAATGGAGATAAATGTAATAAATTTATTTTGGTAAATGACCCTGCTGGGGAGGAAATCACACCTAGTGGAAGGTATGAGGTTCAGAATGAGGTTGGGAATAGTAACAACATTAAATGTACTCTTAATCTTATCCCTCCTGAAAAGGAAGGATTTGATGAATATGGGGTGATCCACTCTGAAGATGAGTTTGATAATTACCAGTGGTCTATTGAGAATGATGAGGAGGAAGAGGATAGGATCAGCGAGTAATTCATTAGGGCCTTTAGTCCTGTGCAAAATGATTTAGAGGATGAGATTCAGCAAGTTACCATGGAATAAGGATTGTCCCCTAGGTCTTTAAATCAGGTCACCCCTCCAAAACAAGTTAGCCCATCTCATTTTGTTCCAGTTTTAGGAAATAGACCCAAGACTAGGTTACAAAGTGCTAGAGTTTCCAAATGCATTATATGGTATGGAATGTTAGGGGTATAAATACCCATGGGACTCTGGAAAGACTTAAACATCTTCAAAAAATGTATCATCTTGATCTGCTGTCCATACTGGAACCTTTCTCTAGAAATTCACTTTTGATGGACTTTAGGATTTATCTGAACATGGATTATGCAGAGTGTAACAGTAATGGGAAGATTTGGTTATTTTGGAATAAAGAGGTTGATTGTAGAATCTTGCAGAATGGGGAACAAAGTATTTCTTGCAAAATCTCCCATGTGTCATGGCCTCATCAGTGTATGATTACTTTTGTTTATGCAAAGTGCAAGGACTATCTAAGGAGACCTCTGTGGGACTGTCTACTTGATCTAGCTAATCAGAACACCCCTTGGAGTGTGATTGGGGACTTTAATATGATTCTTGCTCCTGAGGAGAAGCTTGGGGGTATTTCTTACAACATTAAGAAAAGTTTTGAGTTTATTGCTGTGATAGAGGCTTGTGGACTTCAAGATATTGGTTTTTACTGGGCACAAATATAGTTGGTGCAATCACAGGGATGGGGGGGCTAGGATCTGGAAAAGGCCTTATAGAGCATTTGTTAATGATTTGTGGTTGCAACATATGCCCTAGACTTCTATTTCTCATCTCCCTAGTACTGGCTCTGATCACTGCCCCTTATTGATGGAAATGATTCATTCTTCTAATAATGTTGTTATGTATTTTAGATTCTTGAACTTTTGGACTGAGCATGAGAGGTTTCTGGATGTGGTTAAGGAAGAGTGGAACAAGGTTGTTGAAGGGAATCCCATGTGGATCTTTCATAAAAACGGATGCTAGTGGCCCAAGTTCTTAGTAAGTGGTCTAAGGAAACTTTTGGAGACATTTTCAACAAAGTTAAGGACTTTGAAGCTAAAGTGGGGCAGGCAGAGCAAGATCTGATCATTAATAATTCAGAGGATAACAGATGTAAGTTGCATGCCTTGAATGTTGAGTATATTAGGTTTATAAAATTTGAGCATTCTATTTTAAAGCAAAAAACTCAGTTGCATTGGTTACAAGAAGGGGATACAAATTCTGTATACTTTCATGCCTTAATTAGAGAGAGAAGGAAAAGGTTACATATACATAGAATTATGGATGCTGAGAGACATTGGGTACAAGGTAATGAAGAAGTTGCTAAGGCTGCCTCAAGTTACTTCAAAGAGATTCTAACTGGTGACAGAGAGGTGGTTGATGAGGATGTTCTGCAGTGTATCCCTAACCTTATATCTGACAATCAGAATGCTGAGATGTAAGCATATCCCACTATGGAGGAAATCAAACAGGTGCTATTTTCTATGAATCCTGATTCTACTACTGGCCCTGATGGTTTTAATGGCAAGTTCTACCAGGTTTGCTAGGCTATCATTCAAAATGACCTCTTAGCTGTTGTAAATGCTTTCTTCTGTGGGTATGATATGCCCAAATATTTTGCTCATACTTGTCTTGTGCTTCTGCCTAAGGTACAAAATCCTTCTAAGCTTTCTTAATTTAGGCCTATTAGTCTTAGTAATTTCATTAATAAGATTATTTCTAAACTGTTGTATGCTAGAATGTCTCACATTTTGCCTATGTTGATATCTCCTAACCAATCTGGTTTTGTGAAAGGCGGGAATATTTCTTAGAATATTATGTTGGCTCAGGAAATCATCCATCAAATTAAAAAGCCTAATGTTGGGACTAATACTGTTCTGAAATTGGATATAGCCAAGATTTATGATAGAGTCTCTTGGTCCTTCATTTGTAAAGTCCTGAAGAGGTTTGGATTTGAGGACAGATTCATAGATATGGTTTGGAGGATCATGTCAAGTAACTGGTATTCTGTGATTGTAAATAGGGGCAGACATGAATTCTTCCAATCTTCAAGAGGTTTTAAATAGGGAGACCCTCTTTCTTCTGCTCTTTTTATTCTAGGGGCTGAGGTCCTCTCCAGGATGCTTAACTCCCTTGCTTATCACCATGATTACATTGTTTTTCACATGGCTCCTGGAGGCCCCCAAATTAATCACTTAAGCTATGCTGATGATGTTATAATTTTTACTTCTGGAAATTCTGTGTCCCTTCAACTAATTATGCATTCTTTGTCTGTTTATGAAGGTGTGTCCGGACAGCTGATTAACAAAGCTAAGAGTCATTTTATGTTTCCTGATGGTACTTTGCCTGATACTGTGGACACAATTGTTGGGATTACTGGTTTTGGAAAACGTCAAGTCCTATGACATATCTTGGGTGCCCTTTATATATTGGCAGATAGAGAGTTATTTATTTCTCAGACTTGTTTCATAAGATTCTCACTAGAATCACAAGATGGCATACAAAGATCCTCTCCTATAGAGGGAGGGCAGTGCTTGTGAAATATGTTCTGCAATCCATCCTAATTCACATTTTGTCAGCCTGAGCACCTCCGGATATCACTCTCAAACAGATACAAGGGCTAGTGGATGATTTTTTTGGGGGTTGGAAACATGACAAAAGGAAGTATCATTAGGCATCTTGGAAAAATTGAGCTTCCCTGTTCAAGAGGGGGGGATTGGATTCAGAATGCTTGATGATGTTGCTACCTCCTTACACTATAAACATTGGTGGACCTTCAGGACCAAAATAACTTTGTGGGGGGGGGGGGTTCATGAAAGATAAGTACTGTCAAAGAGTAAATCCCACCCTGAAGAAGTGGAACACTGGACAGTCTTTGATGTGGAAATAGATGTTAAAGAACAGGAACATTATGGAACCTAACATCCAGTGGAACATTTTGTCAGGTTCATCTTATTTTTAGTGGGATGATTGGTTAGGAATTGGCCCCCTAGCTAATCACACCACAGGGGTTTCTAAATTTAACAACTCTAGAGTGAAGGACTTTATTTACCAAGAGGAGTGGAATGTTGACAAGATTCAATTTACAGTACCTCCTCATCTTATTTCTATCATTTTGTCTCATAAATTTTCCTATGATCCTAGTAGACTAGATAAGGATGTATGGAAATTAAATGGGAATGGGGAATTCACTTGCTCGTCTGCCTGGGAACAAATCAGAAATAAAAGGGAAAGGGTCTCTGTCAATGTCAATTGTTGGAACAGGTTTATACCTTTTAAGTGCTCTTTTCATTTGTTGAGGGCTCTGAGGGGTAAGATTCTGACTAGTGAAAAGCTTTTCAAGTTTGGTAAACAACCTGTAGGCTGTTATTGTTGCTACCAGCAGGGACAAGATACAATTGACCATATCTTTGTCTCGGGAAATTATGCTAAACATATCTGGAAATCAGTTTCTGCTTCATTTGGGTTTACTGATAATCAGCCTTTGCTTAGAAATAGGCTTATGACATGGTGGAATGACAAGAGTGGCAATGGTGCCTACAATTTAGCTAGACAAAGTACTCCCATATTCGTGTGTTGGAATCTCTGGAAAAATAGGTGTGCAGTGAAGTATGGGGGCAAGACTACAAATTTTACAAGAATAAAATTCCATTTTCAAACATATTTGGTACTTACTCCATACGGCATATCCATATATAGATTGGCCTAGTAATTGGAATGATTTGATCAAGATGGTCTCTACTTGTGTTCATGAGTACAATATTTGCAAGGTTATGTGGACACCCCCCTCCCTGGTATGGTGAAATTGTCCACTGATGGCAGCTGTTTAGGTAATCCGGGAAGCCTAGGGGCTGGGGGAGTTTGTAGAGACAGCAAAGGAAATATTCTATTTGCCTATTCTTATCATCTTAGTATGGGAACTAACAATTTGGGGGAGGTTCATACGGTATATTTTGGCCTTGAATGGTGTCAGCAGTTGGGCTTCAAACATGTTGTGCTGGAAATGGATTCACAGCTGGCAATACATTAGATTCGAAAGCAAGCAGAACCACCTTGGCACTTACAGCAGGTATGTTCTAAAATTCATCATGTTATTCCTTTCTTTTTGTCTTTCTATTGTAGGCACATATATAAGGAAGCAAACATGGTCGAGGATACTTTGGCAAAAATGGGACACTCCACGGCTGTCCCAGAAATTTATGCATCATTTCAAGAATTACCAAAGCAAGCAAAAGGATAATTGAGGCTGCATAAATTTGGTTTGGCATCATTTAGAAGGAGGAAATTGAAGCAGATCAAGAAACCCCCGTGAAACGTCTTTGGATAGCCTTCAAGTGTTTAACATGGATATAACCTCTCCAGTTATAGCTTTATTGAAGACTTCGTTTAGGCTTGATCTAGTTGTTTGTAAGGGGAGAGTCTCCCTTATTTAAGGCTTTCTTAGTTAGATGGTTATTTCGATTTGTTTATTGCTGGCTAAGACTACCCTCTTTGGTATATCGGTTAAAGGTAGTCATCTGTTGACATGCCTTAAACCATAAAAAATATTGTCGTTTGAATGTATTTTATTTATGTTATAGCTTGGGGGTGATGCCCAACCCCTGACTGGTTAGGAAGCTGGGGACCCTCTTAACATTGGTCATTTCCCTATAAATAAATAAAAAGAAACCTGAACCTGAACCCAAACCTGAACTTGAAACCTGAAATATAAAACCTGAACCTCAAACCAGAAACTCTAAAACCCGATAAACCTGAAACCTGAAACCAATAAAAAATAATAATAAAACCTGAAACCTAAACCTGAACCTAAAACCAGAAACCTGAAATAAACCAATAAACCTAAACCTGAACCTGAAACCTGAAAACCCAATAAACCTGAAACCTGAAACCTAAATATAAACCTGAACCTGAAACCTGAAACCTAAATATAAACCTGAACCTGAAACCTAAAACCTGGAATAAACCTGAAACCTGAAACCTGAAAAACACTCAACTAAACTAACATGAACCTGAAATATTAAACCTGAAACCTAAACTTGAAACCTAAAACCTGAATAAACCTGAAACCAGAACTTGAAACCTGAAACTGAACCAGAACCTGAAACCTAAACCTGAACCTGAAATCTGAAACCTGAACCTGAAATCTGAAACCTAAAAAACTCGATAAACCACTAAACCTGAAACCTGAACCTGAACCTAAACCTAAACCTAAACCTGAAACCTGAAACCTGAACCTGAAACCTGAAACCTGAACCTGAACCTAAATCTGAACCTGAAACCTGAAACTTGAAACCTGAAACCTGATAAACCTTAACCTGAACCGCAATCTGAATCCTGAAACCTTAAACCTGAAACCTAAACACTAAACACTAATAAACCACTAAACCTAAACCTGAACTGGAATCTGAAACCTGAAACCCAATAAACCTGAAAACTGAAACCTGAAACATGAAACCTGAATAAACCCTGAAACCTGAAATGTGAAATCTGAAACCAATAAGCCTGAAACCTGATAATAAACCTAAACTGAAACCTGAAACCTGAACCTGAACCTAAACCAAAACGTGAACCTGAACCTGAACCTAAACATGAAACGTGAATCCTAAATAAAATAAACACTAAACAATAAAACCTGAAACCTGAACCTGAAACTTGAATCCTGAAATTTGAACCTGAACCTGAACGTGAAACTTGAAACCAGAAATCGGACACTAAATAAACACTAAACCTGAAACCTGAAACCTGAACCTGAAACCTAAAACCTGAAACCTAAAACCTAAAACCTAAAACCTGAAACCTAAAAACCTGAAACCTGAAACTTGAAACCTGAAACCACTAAACCTGAAACCAGAACCTTAACCTGAAACCTAAATAAACCTGAAACCTGAAACCAATAAACCTAAACATTACTGCTTTTTCTTTTTTTGAAATATTTTCTCACTCTAATTTCTCTCTCTACGATATTCTCTCAGCCGTTTACTATTCATGCGCTCACCGGAATGGCGAGTAAGCCGCCTCCGGTGAACGCCTGGCAATCTACCATACATACAGATGACCCTCACAGTGAGGTGCATCCCCCTGTCAATACCACCCCCCTCGAATCATCCCAGATTTTCAGTTCTTCGCGTAATGAACTTACGGCGATCTGCGATGAAAACATCGCTTGGGCAAAGGCTATTCTGGTTTTGGCAAAGTCCGGCATCGTTCCAGTTACCCCCATGGTCCAGGAAACTCCTACGACTGAAAAAGAACAGGCACAAACAGCTCCTAATTCGTCTGCTAATCCCGTCGTTGAGTCAAAAAATGACGAGTTCGTGAATAGGAAAAATAAAGTTCTCAATTGGAATACAGCTATTCGGGGTCCTCTACGCATTGTTAATAACCTCTCTTCTGGTCGAGGACAAGAAATTCATGCTCAAACGAACACAAATTTGGTCAATCATTCTAAGAAATCGACAACTGACGGCGCCGGAGCTCCGGCGAAATTTGACGACTCCCAGGTATGTCAAACTGACCCTGGGGATGTGGGGAAGCGTCTCACAACAAAACCCCCAAACGTTCATTCCCCTATCTCCACGAATCAACAAGTTAGGGTTCTTCCTATTTCGGGTACTGTTCATGTTCAACTGGGTAGTTCTTCACGGATTGAAGGCCAAATTGAGGACCCGAATTATGTTCCTACTACCTCTAATGGTGCTAAAACAACTCAAAATAGTAGAATTGGAACTTTTGTCTTCCCCGACTGGTTCATTCCAGTTCCAGCAGCTTAATTCTATTGTTGCTTGTTGCAACAACATTCCTCAGCAAGCTCTCACCAAGGATACATCATCCTTGGCAGGTAAGGATTCAAATTTAGCAATTGATCATAATAATTCAATTTCTGGTGTTGCACAGGAGGTTGATTCTGTGAATGTGAGATCGAATTGTGATGTTGATAAGTGTTTTGATAATCCTTCTTGTTTGGGAAAGTTGTTGCCCCCTGTTAATCCTTCTGTTTTTGATGTTAAGCATGGGAATGCTTCAGCTAGCCATTATGGGGAGTTATTGTCCAGTGATAATTCTGATAAGGGGCAGAATATGATGTCTAAAGGAGCTCAGCATAAGTCTGTTGATAAGAGCAATCCTCCCCCTCCCTCACCTGTTGATTTGAACAAATTAACCTCCAATTTTCTTCCAAACGTATCCCAGGTCCACCCTACCATTCAGCCTTCTAAGCCCAACAACAATTTTGTTACCAAAAATCAGTCTCAAAAATTCATTTCTTCCAGTAAAGATCCCCAGGTCCCTGAGCCAGCTCCTTTTACTATTATTCAAACCTATGCTTCTAAATTAAGGGCTAATCAGGCTAAGACTGAAACCCTTATCAATCTGAAGGATCCTATAGTTACCTCTAGATAGGGTTATCCTGCAGTCTTATTTGATAAGGATGATTATGCTAAAAAATTGGCAGCTTCTTGTCAATATACTCTTGTGGGGAAATTTTCTACTACCATGCCTAAGCTTGAGTTGATCAGAAAGAGTTTTATCCTCCAGACTCAACTAATTGGAGGGGTTAAGATTGCTCATTTTAACTCTAGGCACATTTATATTGATCTTGACAATGAGGAAGATCATGCCAATGTTTGGACTAAGAAAAGGATGACTATTGAAGGGCAACTTGTGAGGCTCTAATTGTGGACCCCTGATTTCACCCCTGAGAAGGAAACCCCTATAGTCCCTATTTGGGTAACCTTACCTGAGTTGCCTTGGCACTGCTATAACAAAGTCTTCATTACTGCACTCTTGGCCCCTATTGGTAAAGTGTTATATCTTGATGCTGCATCTATTCAAAAAACCAGGGGAAGTGTAGCTAAGGTGAAAATGCAAATCAATATCACTGAAGAAAGGCCCTCTTATGTTTGGATGGGTACTAATAAACAAGACATTGCCATTGGAAGATGGCAACAAATTCTATATGAAGGCCTTCCTGACTATTGCTTTTATTGTGCTCACCAAGGGCACTTACTCCAAGTCTGTACTATAAAGAAAAGGGATGAGGCTGAGAAGAAAAGAAAAGAGGCTGAGCAATTAAACAAACTTGCTGAAACTGAGGCTAATCAGGTAAGTTCTGATTCAGAACCTATTATGGACAGTGCTACTAATTTGCTTTCTGTTGATGATACAGGTAAATTAACCAATACCAAGGGAAGGACAAAGGTAAGGCAATCCTCATTGAAGATGAATGGCAAAATAAAAAAGGAAGCAAAGAAAAGGGGCTAATCACCCCACTCAACAAGAAAATAAAAAGCAGTAGCAGGTAACTGGGAATCTGGTTCAGCAGCATACTGAAAATGAAGGACAGAAGCTAAATGAGGAACAGTTAGGCAAGGAACAAGAAAATGATCTCCCCACTGCCTCTGAAGTTCTGCCTAGTGATGGGCAAAATACCCAAGGTATTGACTTATCTCCCCATGGGACTGCTGCTCCTATTGTTTCTTGTCACGAGCAGCCTCCCATCCCCCCTGATATTACTGTTTGTACACCCCACCCCACCCCACCCCCAATGCATACTGCTGTGTTGGCTGCTGGTGAGGCTAATGGACTGTCCAAAGGGAAGGGAGGAGATCTCACTCATAATGTTACCCCTGGTGGTGTCTCTAAGATGGGAGAACAAGGGGACAAGGCTAAGGACTTGGGATCAATAGCTAGCTCTAGTGGTACTAAAGCTTCCAAAAAAACCAAGAAAAGGAGGGATGCCAGGAAAAACGTGCTGGATAAACAGCAGTTGTTAGCAGCCTCCAATTCCCCTTCTCCTAACAGGCTTGCCTGTGAACAAGATCATGGGAAATGTGGTGCAAGAACACCTCTTCTGAATATGTTGCTCCTGGTACAGACAGGCAAGATGTTGGGGAGTCATGTAAGAAGTTTGTTTTAGTTAATGATCCTGCTAGAGAAGAATATGCTCCTATTAGAAAAATTGTTTTAGATTCTAAGGCTGGGAATAGTAAGGATCATCAGTACACTACTAAAGAAAAGGATATATTTGATGAGTATGGGGTTATCCAGTCTGAGGATGAGTGTGATAGTGACCAATTGTCCATTGATAATGATGAGGAAGAGAAAGACAGGGTCAGTGAATATTTGATTAATGTTTTTGGCCCTGCTAAGGATAATTGGGGAGGTGAAATTCATCAGATTTCTATGGAACAAGGATTATCTCCAAGAGCTCTAAGACAAAGGAATGAAACTGCTCATAGCAGCCCTACACATTTTGTTCCTGTTATGGGGAACAGACCCAAGACCAGGTTACAGTCTGCCAGAATTTCCAAATGAATTACTTGATATGGAATGCAAGGGGTATTAATACCCATGGGACTTTGGATAGAATCAAATACCTTGCAAGTATTCATCACCTTGATTTATTGGCCATTTTGGAACCTTTTTCTGATAATACTGATATACAGCTTTTTAGGACTTATTTGAATATGGACTATGTTGTTCAAAATTGTAATGGGAAGATATGGTTACTTTGGAACAAGAATATGGACTGTAATGTCATCCAAAATGGAGAACAAAGTATTTCTTGTAAAATTTCTCATGTTGCTTGGCCTCATCAATGCATGGTTTCTTTTGTTTATGCAAAATGTAAGGATTATTTGAGAAGACCTCTATGGGACTGCTTGCTGGATTTGTCTACACATGATTTACCTTGGTGTGTGGTTGGGGATTTCAATGTTATTCTAAGTCCTGAGGAGAAATTTGGAGGTCTGCCTTACAATATCATAAAAAGCTTTGAATTTATAGCTGTGAAAGAGGCTTGTGGTCATCAAGATATTGGCTTTAGTGGGCACAAGTATACTTGGTGTAATCACAGGGATTGGGGGGCTCGGATTTGGAAAAGGCTTGATAGAGCTTTTGTTAATGATCTGTGGTTGCAAGCTATGGCTCAGACTAATATTTCTCATCTTTCTAGTACTAGTTCTGATCATTGCCCTTTATTAATGGAGATGGCAGTTTCTGTTGATACTCCTGTTAAGCATTTCAGATTCTTAAACTTCTGAGCTGATCAGAAGGGCTTCCTGGATGTTGTTAAGGAAGAGTGGAGCAAGCCAATTACTGGGAATCCTATGTGGATCTTCCACAAAAAGTTGATGTTAGTTGCTCAAGCCCTTAGCTAGTGGTCTAAGGAGACTTTTGGGGATATTTACTCTAAAGTCAAAGACTATGAAGAGAAGGTAGGGAAGGCTGAAGATGATCTGTTATTGAATAATTCTGAAGAAAATAGGTGTAATCTTCATGCTCTAAATGCTTAATACATTAAGTATATGAAGTTTGATCACTCTATTTTAAGACAGAAAATTCAGTTACAGTGGTTTAAAGAATGGGACACAAATTCATCATATTTTCACGCCCTCATCAGAGGAAGAAGGAAAAGGCTGATATGCATAAAGTTATGGATGCTGGGAGACATTGGGTCCAAGGAAATGAAGAGATTGCCAAGGCTGCCTCAAGTTACTTCAAGGATATTTTGACTAGAGATAGAGGTCCTATTGATGAGAGTGTTCTACAGTGCATCCCCAACATTATCTCTAATAATCAAAATGTTGATCTTCAAGCATTTCCTAATCTGGAGGAGGTAAAACAGGTGGTATTCTCTCTGAAATCTGATTCTGCTGCTGGACCTGATGGATTTAATGGTAGGTTTTATCAGGTTTGTTGGGACATCATCCACAATGATCTCCTTACAGTAGTTAATGCTTTCTTCTGTGGTTCTGATTTGCCCAAGTATTTTACTCATACTTGTCTGGTTCTTCTTCCTAAAGTTCAAAATCCTTCAAAACTATCTGAATTACGGCCTATTAGTCTCAGTAACTTTATTAATAAAATCATTTCGAAGTTGTTGTATAATAGACTTTCCCATATTCTGCCCATGCTTATCTCTCCTAATCAATCTGGTTTTGTAAAGGGCATGAATATTACTCAGAATATTATGTTGGCTCAGGAAATTATTCATCAGATTAAGAAGCCTAATGGTGGGACTAATACTGTTCTGAAGTTGGACATGGCCAAGGCTTATGATAGAGTATCCTGGTCATTCATCTGAAAAGTCCTTAAGAGGTTTGGTTTTGGTGACACTTTTATAGATATGGTGTGGAGGATCATGTCTAATAACTGGTATTCTGTGATTATTAATGGGGGTAGACATGATTTCTTTCAATCCTCTAGAAGTATTAAACAGGGAGACCCTCTTTCCCCTGCTCTTTTTATTCTTGGTGCTGAGGTCCTTTCCAGGATGTTTAATTCAATTGTATATCTGCCTAATTATATTGGCTATTATATGCCCCCTGGGGGACCTCTTATTAATCATCTAAGTTATGCTGACGATGTTATTATATTTACCTCTGCAAATTATACTTCTCTTCAGACTTTATCTGTTTGTGAAAGGGTGTCAGGATAACAGGTAACAAGGATAAGAGTCATTTTAATGTTCCGGATGGCACTGTGACTGATACCTTGGATACTATTACAAGAATCACTGGTTTTGGGCAGATTAATAGTCCTATGAATTATCTTGGGTGCGCTCTATATATTGGCAGACAGAGAATCATTTATTTCTCAGAGTTGGTGCATAAAATTATCACTAGAATTACTGGATGGCACACTAAGATTTTATCTTATGGTGGAAGGGTTGTTTTGGTGAAACATGTACTTCAGTCCATCCCTATTCACATTCTGTCAGCAGTGGCCCCTCCAGATACAGTGATTAAACAAATTCAGGGGCTTATGGCTGATTTCGTTTGGGGCTGGAAAAATAACAAAAAGAAATATCATTGGGCTTCATGGGACAATTTGAGTTTTCCTGTTCAAGAAGGTGGAATTGGTTTTAGGAGACTTATTGATGTGGCTAGCTCCTTACAGTGCAAACATTAGTGGTCTTTTAGGAGTCAGAATTCTTTGTGGGGAGACTTCATGAAAGTCAAGAACTGCCAAAGAGTTAATCTAACTCTCAAGAAATGGAATACAGGACAATCTCTGATGTGGAAACATATGCTTACTTACAGGAACATAATGGAACCTCATATTCAGTGGACTATCAGGTCTGGTTCTTCCTTCTTTTGGTAGGATGATTGGTTAGGAATTGGGCCTCTAGCTAATCATACCACTGGTGTCTCTAAATTTAATAATTCTAGAGTGAGGGAATTTATTTTTCTTGGACAATGGAATGTGGAAAAAATCCATTTGTGTGTTCCTCCTTATCTGATTCCTCTTGTTTTGGCACATACTTTTCATTTTGATCCAAGCTGTATGGACAAAGCTGTGTGGAAGTTTAATGGGAATGGAGAGTTCAATTGTTCTTCAGCTTGGGAGCTTATCGGACCAAAAAGGGATAGAGTTGTGGTCAGTAGCATCTATTGGAACAAGTTCATCCCCTTTAAATGCTCTTTTCATCAATGGAGGACTATAAGGGGGAAGATCTTGACTAATGAGAGCTTGGGCAGATTCGGGAAACAACCAGTGGGGTGTTACTGTTGTTTTCAGCAGGGACATGATAATATTGATCATATTTTCGTGAATGGGCATTGTGCTAGGCATTTCTGGAGGGTTGTTTCAGTGGGGTTTGGGTTAACTGATAATCAGTTTACTCTTTCTCATAGATTGCAGACCTGGTGGACTGCTAAGAAGCATAACGAGGCTTATAATTTAGCTATTCTGTCTGTCCCGATCTTAGTTTGTTGGAATTTATGGAAGAACAGGTGTAGTGTTAAATACGGGGGTAAGACCTCGAATGTTACCAGAATTAAATTCTCAATCTACAAAGATCTTTGGTACATTTTACATTCGGCTTACCCTTATATTAAGTGGCCTAACAGTTGGAATGAACTGATTAGTATGATTTCCTCTTGTGTGCATGAGTTCAAAATCTGTAAAGTGATTTGGAAACCTCCCTCTCCTGGTTTGGTTAAACTTAATACGGATGGCAGCTATTTGGGGACCTCGGGGAGTATTTCCGCAGGTGTTATTTGCAGGGACAATAAGGGTGACATTATTTTTGCATATTCGTATCATCTAGGCAGTGGAACAAATAATTTTGCGGAAGCCCACGCTGCGTACTTTGGTCTTGAATGGTGTCGATAGCTGGGATTATATTCTGTTATGCTTGAAATGGATTCTCAATTGGCTATTCATTAGATTCGCAGCCAGGCCGAGCCATCTTGGGACACGCAACAGGTAATTCGTAAGATTCATTGTATTATTTCATCATTGATGTTCTTTTCTTGCAGGTACATTTTTGGAGAGTCAAATATGGTAGCTGATGCTTTAGCAAAACTGGGACATTCTATGGCTGCCCCAGAAATGTATATATCTTTTCAAGAATTACCTAAAGATGCAAAAGGGTTCTCGAGGCTGGATAAATATGGGATGGCTTCTTTCAGACGAAGGAAAACTAAGCGAATCAAGAAGCCCCCGTGACTTCTGGGTTTTCAGCCTCAAAGTCTTCAGTGTGGATATAGCTTGTTGAGATATAGCTGTTCTGAAGATTTAGCGTAGGCTAGTTTAGTTTTCTTTTTGTAAAGGGAGAGTCTCCCTTATTTATAACTTTCTTCTTTTTATATAGCTTTCTTAGTCTTTGGTGTACTGGGAGGAGTCCTCTCATAGGTGCTCTTTAACTAAGATGGTTGTACTTTAGAATATGGGGATAAGTCGGCTTCCCTTAGTAGGACGGCCGACTTATGCACCATCTCTAGGTAGAGGTTAGGTTTATGTCCCCTCCATTTGTATTTTGCCTTTTTATTTATAATAAAGCTTGGGGGTGCTGCTGAACTCCTGACCGTCCAAGGAGGTGGGAACTTCTTGGCATAGGTATGTTCCCTATAAAAAAAATTAAAAAAATTAATAATAAACCTAAACATTAAAACTCACTAAACTAAAACCACTCAACCAGAAACCTGAACCTGAAACCTGAAACCTGAACCTGAAACCTGAACCTGAAACCTGAATCTGAAACCTGAAACCTGAATCTGAACCTGAACCTGAACCTAAACCTAAAACCTGAAACCTGAAATACACTTAACTAAACACTAAACCTGAACCTGAACCCTGAATAAACACTAAACCAATAAACCTGAAACCATAAACCTGAACCTGAAACCTGAAACCTGAAATAAAACCTGAAACCTTAGGATCAATTGGAAGCTCAAGTGAAATGCCTCTATCATAATCCCTTATAGGATCTATGACACGAGAACGTTCTTGGGCCGTACCTCGACCTCTGCTTCTACCTCTACCTCTACCCTGAGTTGGGGCCTCAATAGTAGTCTCACGAGCTTGCTCCTCAGCTCTACCCCTAGATAATGATTTGGTCCTAATCATATGCTAAAATAATACACAACAGTCAGCAACCTCAAAATAACCACGCACGACAAAAATTGAAAGAACAAAATAAAAATTTCCTAATAGTCTTTGTATCCTCTGAAAGATAAGTAACGGATGTCTACGCACCAATCCTTAAGACTCTACTCGATTAGGATTGTATACATGTGAGACCTATGAACCTGGGGTTTTGATACCAAATGGTAACCACCCAAAAATGAGCATGATGGGACTTGCCAAATCCACAAAGACAAGTAAGTCCAAAACCTACTCAATTCAATAAATAAACTAAAACGGAAGAGATAAAGTCAAAAGATAGGACAAGCAATAGAATATCAAGTCTATAAAACCATCGCAAGTCTGGTGTCACATATAGAAGCCTCTATATATTTTAATATTCAAAGAAAGTACAAGTCTTGAGTGTCTAGTCCTCAAATAGAACATAACAAGTAATGAATCCTCAACGGTCTGCCAAAGAAACAAGCAACTACCTCTTAAGTAATTCCAAAGCTTGATCTTGACACTAGAAGAAGTCTAACCAGATGAACCGGGCTCAATACCTTTAAAATATGTAGCAAGGAGTGAGCACCAAATAACAGGTACTCAGCAAGAAGATCTAAACACAAGTAAATCATACATAATAAGATATTCCTTCCATACCAACCACATACCACTAAACTACACACCTGCACTCAGAAAAGTTCCAGCACAATAACAATATACATATATATCTATTCATCAATTGCTCTCAACAATTGTCATATGATATAGATCAGATATACAACAAAGTCTTAATATACAACTTGTTCATATAAAAAATATCTTCAGATAGTTTCAGATACTCAACAATTACCGTCTAGGAATAATCATCTCATAATCCTAGCATAATAACTAAATCAAGTCATAATCACAAGAAAAACTGATATGATATGTAGTGAAACAAAATGAAATAAATGATATAAATGCAATGTCAAATATTCGTGATGCATGTTTGTCTTAATTGACATATCCGCTGATATAATCAGTATGAAATCCATAGGGGACATATCTGTCCATGTACCTACCACAAAGTGTGAGGCCCGACCCTAATATATAAACAATGTCATATTCCACGGCTCGTGTGGCTTGTCCCCTATTTCTCATTTGTGTTACATTTCATGGCTCATGTGGCCCGTCCCTTATTTCTCATTTATAATACATGACACGGCTCATATGGCCCATCCTCTATTTCTCATTAGTATTTCATTAGCGATACTCAGTCACAATGCACATCAAGAACATATATATGTGATGCAATAATAATAAGTGCATGCAAGAGTCCACCTCACAATAAATACATCACCTCAAGTCAAATATCACAATAATAAGACATAATTACAAGTTTGTTCCAAGCCTATAATCAACTCTCTAACCCACAAGTGAAACTCAATAACAATATTTCCAATGCTGACTATGATCAATCATAACAGGATCCACAATTTAAATTTTCATATCACAAGGGATTCTTAATATCAGCACATAAGTCAACACATATCTATCTCAATATTTCCCTTTCAAGTCATAGATGAATTTCACAATGTGACCACTTTCTCAAAATTTGCAAAGTACAATACAATCTACCAATCATTTTAAGCCACAAGCATAGGAAATAAAGTGTTCATGTAAACTTAACAAGGTTTAGGAATCAACTTGCCATAGTAGCCAAATCAAGAAAATATTGGAGTTTTTTCACTTGTATTTACACCCAAAATGTCACAATCTAATCAAATACGCATTCATAATCTCAATACGAAGCCAACGACACCAAAATCAAGCAATTCAAAGGAAAAGAGTAAAATGGTCAAAAATATCATACCAAAAAAAGTTTCCAGAATCTAAAAATTAATACACTAAAATATTTCCCAGGTAATAAGAATTTCAATGATGAAAATTATTTTGAAAATGGAGTTGAAATGAACTCATAATCCCAGTTTTTTTAACAAAACGTCAATATTCGAAAAAATTCCAATTTCTCCCATCAAAACTCCCCAATTTCAAGTTAAAATCATAACTTAATTAATGCAAAATAAAGAAATGGAGTAGAAATTAGTTACTCAATGGCCTTGACTTGAAAAACCTTGAAAGATTTCACTAATACTGAGCATGGAGCTATAAAAATGGTTGAAAATGGCAAAACACGTCACTTTTAAAACACTTACTTTTTCAGGCATTTTTGTACTCCACGAACGCAGAGAATTACCCGCGAACATGGAATCCACCAATGTTCAACTGTCACGATCTGGATAGGGGGCATAGATGTGACATGGCAAAGAAGAACCCAAAAGTCCTCAATCAAGCCATCATAGCATCATCTCTCACATCATCAGTTCGGAAGCGCGGAAAGTAAACTCATAACACATAATTCTAGGGGAAACGGGGCTTTGGAATGAAGCTATGGGGATGTTGCCGGGAATGAGATGAGCATGAATCACATAGCACATAGCAAGTATTTCTAAGGGGCAGGTAAGTAGGACTCAAGCTATGGAGGCATACCGGGTTAGGGGACTTTCCACATTAGCACATTCCCAACATTCACAAGCCCATAAACATAATCATAAGCATAATCGGGTCATCATTTCCATAACATAGCTCAATAGTCATAACATCCCAATAAAGCATAATACAACGTGCAAGAATTTAGTGTGTCCAACATTGCCTCTACATAGGAAAAAGCGGGGCCTCGACATAGTTTGGGGATCACCCTCAATACATGAAATAAGAAAGTTAACAATTACAAGATAGATAGAAGGTAGTTATTGCCCTTGAACAAAAGGGCTCACCACTAGCTAGTAACTCCAAGGATGTCACACGTCGTCCGCCAAAAGATAGAAGTCATCGCCGGTCCCTACATGGTTAGAACATGTAGATAGAGGGTATGGGTTAGCACAAAGTATGTACTAAGTATGCGGGCATGCAAATGCTTGTGCACATGAACCTATAACAACCTACATGACAAGGGCACATACATAGAAGAGAAAATAAGAAAGAACATTACATCAATATGCCATGATGATCATGATGCATGATTGCCATAATGCTTATAGTATAGAGGGGCTGGAACCATAACCGACATCCAAACTCATGTGAGCTACAACATGAACATACTCAATGTGGCCTCCTATTGGATCGGAGAAGATTACTTGCCAAAGGTAATCTACATCACACCTTACGGGCCTCCCATTTTAGTATGATGGCCACCTTCCTTACTGGCCACCTATTTCAGAAGGATTTACATAACATAGCATATCTTATCATATCATATCATATCAAAGCATACCTTACGGGCCTACAATTTAGATAGCAACCTACATTGGCACATAGTTTCGGTAAAGGAATGGGACCCTTGGGGATAGCCCACTTACTACTCCAATCCTTCTCGGTACTAAGTCATCATCCCACAAGAAT
>JBCEWC010000123.1:0-79235 GCA_038996855.1 Solanum aculeatissimum
GAAGATGAAAAGAGAAAAAAGTTCTGAGCAAAAAGGAAAGGGAATGGAGGAGAGAAAGGAAATAACTTTCTTCACAAGTTTAAATGAAGATGAAAGATGGAAATGATCATTCTTGGGACAAGATTTTCTTTTTAATAAGTTTTTACTTTTTAATTTGATCCCAAACTTTTAAAATTTTCAATTCAACCCCCATTAACTTATAATTAAAATATTATCATTTAAAAAATTAAAAAAAAAATCTCCTTTTATTCTATTCCACTCTTGAATGTCCCTTTTAGCTCATTTTCCCTGCTCAGTAACTATTTTATGAAAATTTCTATTTATTAAGGGAAAAATGTTGATTTTAAAAGGCTGTAAAATCCCAATATAAATAAACATCACCAATGTACTTCTCTCCATTACATAGTAGCTAACTTGTCCAATTCAACTGCCATGTCTGATGAAATTGCTCTAATTGACCCAAATATCGATCCTTATGGATACTTGGGCGTTATTCGTAACACTGACGGCTCTATCACACGCCCACAAATTTCCACTCATGCATATTCCACCACTATTTCTGATAATGATTCCTCCGTCTTTACCAAGGATCTCGTTATTAATCCCGCCAAAGACACAAGGGCTCGTATTATCATGCCTCGTCAAGTACTAGACTCGGAAAATAAACTCCCTCTTGTAGTATATTTTCATGGTGGAGGATTCGTAATGGCAATTACTGTAGACACGCCAATGTTACAAAAATTTTATGCAACACTCGCTGCCGAAATTCCAGCCATAATCGTATCCATCGATTATCGACACGCCCCCGAAAATCGACTCCCGGCAGCGTACGATGATTGTGTCGAATCGTTGCATTGGATCAAAAATTCCCCCGACGATCTGCTGAAAAAATACGCTGATTTGTCCAAATGCTTTCTCTTGGGCACCAGTGCTGGTGGCAACATAGCGTATCACGTAGGATTACGTGCTGCTCAAGTTAGTGACTACCTTAAGCCTTTAGAAATCAAAGGGCTGATATTGCATCATGCTTTTTTTGGTGGGAATGAAAGGACAAAATCGGAATTAAGATTAGCTCGTGATAAGATATTGTCCCTTAATGTGAGTGATATTATGTGGGAGCTTGGGTTGCCTATAGGTAGGGATCGCGATCATCCGTACTGTAATTCAATCGTGGAGATTCAATCTAATGAAAATTTGTTTGATCAAGTAAAACTACAAGATTGGAAGATTCTGATTATTGGCTGCGATGGTGATCCTTTGATCGATCGACAAATTGAGGTTTCAAATGTGTTGAAGGAAAAAGGGGTAAAAGTTGAGGATTATTTCAGTGAAGGAGGGTTTCATGGCTGTGAGTTTTTTGATGACATGAAGTTAAAGAACATGACCCTTGTGATAAAGGAGTTTGTAAGAGCTTAATTATTGAAGCACTTGTGGCAAGTGATCGTATTATGACAATAAGAGCTATACGTGGAGAAAAAAGAAGAAGAATTATTTAGATTTTGTGTAATTACGATAATTTTTGAATTCTCAAATAAGAATAAATGATTTCGAATCTATTTGCTAGTTCTTCCCATAGTAGTGATCCCACTTTGTTTTAACTAAAATACAGCAGTGGCACTAGTTTGATTGTATCTTAATTATTTTAGCTTATTGGGTAGCTATTATCTTCCATCATACAGAAATTATGTGTGGCGGCCACAAATATTGACAACTAAAGTTTTCCACTAATACATCAAACGATATTATGTGGCAATTAATTTGGGTCTCCAAAAGCTGTTAACCAAGATACTAGTTAGAAAATGAGTTATTCCTCCAAATAATTTGATTACATTTAGTTGTTGTGTACAAGCTATTAATTACTTTACACTAAAGAGGTGCTTGATACCAAGAAAAATGTTTGTCACAGAAATTAAGAATTGTTTTTATTTATTTTATGATATTTAATAAGTACATAAAAAATATTCACACGAGGTTATCCATGCATATGATTTAGGTAAATGGAGATGAAAATGGGCTGGTAGGGACGGGTGGGAGTCTATCATGAAGTTGACATTCCATTATTGGATCAGTTATATATTTTTTTAATCAATATGAATTATGTTACAGTGGTAGAACTATTTCACTCTTAGTCAAAGATCCTGAATTCGAACCTTGACTTTGAAAAAAATTCTATTGAATCACAGCTCTGCAGTGCGCTATCGGATTTAGTTGAAACCTTAACGTGAGCTTCGAGAAACTAAAAAAAATTCTTATATTTCTCTTGTACAGACATAGTTGGCTGGAATGCAACGGACCTGAAAATATTATTTCTGAATTGTGTCATTTTCTTTGACATATCATAACTTGTTATATAAAGTATACTTAAAAGTCAAAATTAGGAAACTGTCCTTTTCTTTTCATGTTAAAATTTCCATTAATTGTGTGCAATAGGATAAGAATTTGGAGTTTTTTTCTTTATTTTTATATGGTCAATTTTAAATTATATTTGATATGGTAAAGTGATTCTCGATTGTTTAAATGGAAAAGTACGAGAAAATGTGAAAAATTAGTAGTCTATATAAGACTATACTAATAAAACCTCAAGGCAAACATCACCCAAACTTTTCCCCACTACTAGTCTGTTTCTAAACTTGTCCAATTTAATTATTGCCATGTCTAATCAAATTGATCCAATCGATCCAAATATTGATCCTTATGGATACTTGGGCATTATTCCTAACATTGATGGGTCTATCACGCGTTCCCAAATTCCGCCTCGTCCATTTTCTACCACTATTCGTGATCATGATTCCTCTGTCTTCACCAAAGATCTAGTCATTAATCCTGTCAAAGACACGTGGGCTCGTATTTTCATTCCTCGTGAAATACTAAACTCGGAAAATAAACTCCCTCTAGTAGTTTATTTTCACGGTGGAGGATTTGTAATGGCAATTACTATAGACACACCAATCTTACAAAATTTTTGTGCAACACTCGCTGTCGAAATTCCAGCAATAATTATATCGGTCGATTATCGATATGCCCCCGAAAATCGACTCCCAGCAGCGTACGACGATTGCGTGGAATCATTGCATTGGCTCAAAAATACCCCTAACGAGTTGCTGAAAAAATATGGCAATTTTTCAAAGTGTTTTATATTGGGCACTAGTTCTGGTGGCAACATAGCGTACCATGTAGGACTACGTGTTGCTGGAATTGGTGAATACCTTAAGCCTTTGAAAATCAAAGGGTTGATTTTATATCATAGTCTTTTTGGCGGGAATGAAAGGACAAAATCGGAATTAAGATTAGCTCGCGATAAGATGTTGCCCCTTAATGTGAGTGACATTATGTGGGAACTAGGGTTGCCTATAGGTAGTGATCGCGATCATCCGTACTGTAATCCGATAGTTGAGATTCGATCAAATGAAAATTTGTTTGCTCAAGTGAAATTACTGATAATTGATTGCGATGGTGATCCTTTGATCGATCGACAAATTGAGGTTTCGAAGATATTGAAGGAAAAAGGGGTGCAAGTTGTGGATTGTTTTAGTGAAGGAGGCTTTCATGGCTGTGAGTATTTTGATGGCATGAAGTTAAAGGATTTGGCCCTTGTTGTAAAGGAGTTTATGAGAACTTAATTAAAGCATTTGTATATTTGTAACAATTATGAAAATAAGAGTTTGCCCTCAGAGACTATACAGAGAAAAAAAAGAAGAATTGTGCAGTTTCTGAGTTCTAGAGTTTCATAAATTGACTAGTATTGTCATTAGGCGCAAATATACCTCTCAATTTTATGATTTAGAGCACATATATATACCCTCGTTAAAAAGTGGAGCAAATATATCCTTGCCGCTTTACATAATTTAGAGCAAGTATACCCCTAGTTAAAAGAAGTGGAGAAAATATATCCTTTGTCGCCGCCCCACCCAAAAAAAAAAAAAAGAGCTTCAGCATTCAAAAGCAAGAATCAGATAGGAAGATGCAAAGTCATGCTTTTCTCAAACTTCAGACAGAAAAGTATTTTTGTTAAACTGATTGAATAAAAGTTCTTTACATGGTGTAAATACATTCATATTTTTGTATATCTAACAACAGGTTTAAAAATATTAGCAACAAAACTTGACATCAACAATAAAAGCTACAGCTAAAGTAATCAAAATATAGCTTTTCTCAGAACCAATTATCCCTGCACGAGCATTTACCATTTACAAAATGATGAAAACCTGAAGCATCTCTTATGTGTACATCTCTGTTGGTGACAACAGATACATATTTGAAGAATGTATGGCAGTCACCACAGAGGAGCACATTCTTCATAACGCGAACAGGTCTTCCAGGTCTCGTCATAAGAAGCCCAAAGGTTACAGCTAGTTTTGCACTGTGGTAGAATAAGAAGTCTTTCTTCTGATGCTCCTCCACTTCATGAAGCACAATACTTGTATCAGGTATATATCCAGCTTTCAGACACTCCAGAATAAGTATTTGTAAGCCGCTGTATATGTCTTTTGACTGTGAATGCAATTTGTCTCTAGCAAAGAAGGAGTGAACCTTGTCGCCGAATATGATCCAACTGCGTCCTGGTATTTTTCGGATACCCTTCTCCCTCATCTCCGCCCTAACAAGTTCCGAACACTGCCATCTTCCAGATGCTGAGTACAGATTTGACTTCAGTATGAACGTAGAAGGATCCTGTGGAACAATAGAAAGTATATTCTTCATGGCTCTTTTACCAATGATAGCATTCGCATGTAACCTACAACCATCAAGCAAAGCATGCCAAACAGATGCCTTTGGTTCAAATGGCATTGCACTAATTACTTTTTCTGCTTCTTCGAGCAGACCCCAATAGCCTAAGAGGCCTACAAAACCTGCATAATGCTCCGAGGTGGGGTTTACATTATATGAGGATTGCATCGAGGAAAAGAACTTTTGGCAACAATCAACTAAATTTGTGGAAGTGTGTCTATAAGCTGATATCACAAGAAAACAAGTAATAGAATCTGGGTCTACTCCTAACCACTCCATCTTCGCCCACGTATCCAATGCCCCATCCCCCTGCCTATGAAGGACATAGCAAGTCAACAAACCATTCCATGAAACTAAATCATGTGTAGGCATAGCCTCAAAGGTCTTAATTGCACTTCCCATTTCACCACACTTAGAGTACATGCTGATCATGGCATTCCCAACACCAGTATCAGACATTAAACCATGTTTCCAGGCATAGCAATGGATTTGTTCCCCCAACTTCAGAATCCCTAATGTTCCACAAACACCAAGAATAGTGGCCAATGCAACTTCATCAACAACTAGTGATTCTTCTGAATCCAAGAACAGAGAAATAGCTTCTTCTGGTTTACCATTTCTAGCATATCCACATATCATTGATGTCAATGCAACTGAATTGTCATGGTCAAGTGGCAGATCATGAAATATATTTTCAGCATCGTCCATTCTCCCACACCGCATGCACATATCGACTAGTGACGTCTCAATACGATCATTTGATTTTAAACCAAGTTTGAGGATAAACGCATGAATCTGTTCACTTATCTTCCTCTCCATCAATGAACCACAAGCATTAAGAACACTGGTCAATGTAAAATCAGTCAACTCCATTCCTCCCTCCAACATTCTACAAAACAACGCCAGTGCCTTAAACCCTTCATGATTTTGACTGAATCCAGCCAAAAGAGCATTATAAGAAACAGAATTTCTATCAGGCATGCTGTTAAAAGTCTCCATCGCCAAATCAACGTGTCCAAATTCCATATATGCCACAATCATTTCAGTCCAACTAAAGACATCCTTCACAGGCATCCTCTCAAAGACATCCACTACATTCTTCAAGGTTCCACACTTAGTGTAAAAGCCTATAAGTGCATTATTCACACTCAAATTTCCATGTAATCCACTCTTAAGAGCATGCTTGTGAAATTCTTGGCCTTCTCTCACCGCCAAACAGCGAGAAGATGCAGCCAATAGTGTCGAAATAGTAAAATGATCAACTATCAAACATTCATTTCTCCGCAGCTCACGATACATTTCAAATGCTCTGTCATACATAGACTCTTCAACCATACAAGCAATCACAGTGTTCCACGAAACAATGTCCCTTTGTGGCATACCATTAAACAAGAGAACGACAAAATCCAATAAACCACACTTACTGTACAACCCCATAAGTGCATTGACAACATAAGTATAACTTGAATAACCCAATCTGATCACAAGACCATGTAGTTGACAACCCAACTCAAGATTCAATGAACGAATACAAGCAGTCAAAATAGCAACATATGTAAATTCATTTGGTTCAATACCTGATTTCCTCATTTCAAGAAACAACTCAAAGGCTTCTCTTTGACGATTCGACTTGGCTAAACCCGATATAATTGCAGTGAATGACACAACATCAGGGCTCCAAAGCGAATCAAAAACTCTCTCAGCAAGACTCAAGTGACCCAATTTGATATAAGCCGCAATTAAAGCATTGTTCAAATAAACATCCTCTTCTTCAAATTTGAGAAGTGAAGAGTGAATTATCTTGGTGAGCTCAACATCACCACACCTAA
Source organism: Solanum aculeatissimum (assembly GCA_038996855.1). NCBI lineage: Eukaryota > Viridiplantae > Streptophyta > Magnoliopsida > Solanales > Solanaceae > Solanum > Solanum aculeatissimum. The sequence continues at coordinate 6,558 of JBCEWC010000123.1, forward strand.
CAGAAATACGAAGCAAATTGGCATAATCAGTACAATTAGTGTCAGAATCTACTGACACATTAGAGTTCTTAAATTGCTGAGGGGTCAAAAGGGATTGAACAAAATGAGATTTTGAAGGGTTCTGAAGGAACAAAGAGGGTTTATGCTTACATTTGGTCTTCTTGGTAGTTGCTAGGCTTGAAGTGCAGCTGAAAAGTGAATGAAGGTTAAAGGGTCGAGGAGGGAGAAGGGATAGAGGGATGGCGTTGATGGGGCTGTATAAGACGGCAGCCATGAAAGAAGAAAGGCGCTAAGCATAGTCTAGTATTTATTCCTCTCTGATTTCTTGGGGGGTTTATGGCTATCCAGAAATTGGTGTCCATTTCTCCAGAAGGGTTTATCTATAGTTTACTCAAAATCTTCAAATTTTCAGCCCTGTGGACTCAACTGGCAGATAATTTTGTGAAGGGTCTTGTAAGTGCTGGAAATTCCACTTTGCCCCTAAAAGTTCAGAACATTTGAACTTATGACCCTTATATATTGGTGTATGCACATTTGTATTGTTTGTTTTTACTTGTATAGGTACTGCAACGAAAACAGAAACTATCATCAGCGATGCATCAACTATCGACTCAGGGTGGGTAGCGGTGGACTCAAGTAGGGATGGCGGGCGGTGCAAAGCGGGTTTAGAGCTATGCAGCACGGGATGAGTTTACAATTATGTGGGGCGGGGTGGAGTGGATGAATACGGGATGAAATAGCTATCTTTAAAATCTAGTCGAGGTTGGACCGATTGTGAGTTTAAGAATTAAATAGGAATGAGGAGAAAATTAAAATTAAAAAAATTATATTAAACATTGACTTCACTTTTAACTTTATTTTTTAAAATTTAAACTAGACATATCTGATAAATTGTTAATGATTAAAATATTAATTAAAAATTGTTAATTAGTGATTGAAAAATAATTATTAAAATGTTAACTAGAAACAGTTAATTAGTTGTTGAAACGTTAATTGGCAGAAAATAAAAAAATATGTTTATTTTTCATATTAAACTCAATTAAAAAAAACTTAAAAACTTAAACATGACAAGTTTATGCAGAATGAGTCAATATGAGGCGAGGTTTAAAAAAATTGCAGATTGAACCCACCTCGCCCCATTCCAGTGACATTTTTGGAATCTCAGGTGACATTTCCCAGCCAAAATTGCACATTTTAGGAAAATCTTCCTCTTGTCACCTCCCAAGTTAGATGGGCACAAAATCAACGTTGCCAAAATATCTGAGAAAATGACCTTACAAATTAAGGAAAACTGCATGGATAATAAAATCCTCATTTCACGCTGACAAGTGTATAATAGGAGTTTCCCTTTTTCAACCATCAATAAAAAAGCAGAATGTGCAATTACAAGGGTCAAATATAGATGTAAAATTTTCTACTAACTGCAGAAGTCCAACATACCATCACAAAGAATTAACTCTGGTGGTACTAATATACATGTAACTGGGGAGCTTCTCACCACCACAACAAATTGGGAAGTCGAAAACCAGAAGGATCCTTCTATATTTGGAAAATGAAAAGGAAACAATGCTTCAACTCTGGACATGCTATAACCCCGTCTCCGGAAAGTGCACAATCACAAAATGCTTCAATAGTGTTGCCATGGCCAGCCCCCCACTTTCATGTTATTTCCAGAATAGGCCATAGAAACACTCATCTGAAGCTCTCGCTCTGCTGCTACTCAAAACACTGTTGCTTCTCATCTTTTCTTTGACAAATGCTTTTTGGCATCACCTGCAGTATGCTTCTTCCGCCTTCCACCAGCTGAAGCAGGCTCTACCAAAGGGCCTGACCAATTCTGTACAGGTTCTTTTGAATATGTGAATGAGGTCGAACTGAATGGCACATCAGGAGGGACAAGAGATGGATCAATGTGATGTGAAGCACCCAAGGGAACACCAAGTCCTCCATCCTGGTGTGGTGGGGGGAACTTCTCACTCTTGCTCTTTGCATTTGCATGTGTGATTAGGCGGCGGCGCTGCAAAGAAAACAGATTGACAAAATACCAGTTGAAAAAATCAAACCGAGTAACAGATAAAAGTCATGCAGTAATCATCCTGCTTACATAGAGAATATAATGTTGTATGAAGGACTATACACGACTGAAACTTTGCCCAAAGATAACACCAAATGAAAAGAAAAAAAAGCCTATATATGCCACTGGACAATTGCCTGGCCTAAAACTTGCTAAAGTACAAAGCACAAAAGGAACAAAGACTCCAAATAAGTCTCCCAGGAAGCATAACAGAGAGAACTAATGTGACTGCTCTTGATCTACTTAAGACTGGCAACTCATATCTCCCACCTTTACATCCTTAATTCTTTTTTTAAAATCCTTAATTATGTTTAATTGACAGTTGATGAAAAACTTTCTTCGAACTTAAAGTTTCTTGGTGACACTAAAGGACAAGACTGATGATAATGAAATAGTGTGTGACGGAGTAAATCAACAAAAAAAAAAAGATAAATAAAACTAAGCCGCTTCAACTATAACAAAGCAGGAGCTAGTCACAAGGGCATACGTCAATATTAGCTTGATTTTCTGCATTGGCATCTGGAGCAGGGCCTGCACGGGTCCGTTCCCGATGACGTACTTTCTTAGTACCATCTCCCGGAGCTTTATTAGCTGCTCTTAGCCTGCATGATGAGAAGGAATGAGCAGTTTGTCACCATTTCACAAGCATCAGATTGAACCCAGAGGAATGAATATTTTATATTGTTGTTTCCGATTAGGAATGGAAAAAATGAATTACAATATATATATTGTTATTTCCAATTAGGAGTCTAAAAATTGAAATTACAAAATATCAGTGGCATCTATAATACATTGTTGAATAACAATTAAAATCAATGAGAGAAGAATGACATTTCAAAAGAACAGTTGCATTCAAACATAGTATAATTAACAATGAAAAGCATTGACAAGTTGACAAGCAAGTCCAGTAATCTACAAATATCTGACTTTCTATTTCTAAGCTGCAAATAACATATTGTTGCCAGAGAAAGTAAAGAGCGCGCAAAACCTCCATACCTACTTAAATTACTAGGGTCACTAAACTATTCTCTCTTCTAGTTTGCTAATATGGAGGGCATTCCCTCTAGTTTTTAAAATTGCATCCCGCCCCCAATCGGAAACTGTTACATAAATTAGTTATTTTCTTAATTTAAGCAAGCAGGAGAATGAGGGCACTGATTATCTTTTCTTACTCTCCTGATTTCACACTGTAGTGACTAAATATTTCTTAGATGAATGTATGACCAAGACTATTAAAGAATGCTTACAGTACTGATCTGTAAAGAAGACTAACATGGAGAGATTTGGATTGCAATCGTTGCCTATATTTTGTGGATCTTTGTGGAGAGAGAGAGAGAGAGAGAGAGATCAAAGGTGTTTTGAAGAAAAGCTGAGATTATGCATAATTTAAAATACAAGTGTTGGCATCTAGTAGCCGTGTGGTTTTATCTAAAAATGTACACAAAGTGGATATCTTAACAGGCATTCTAACTTCACTATAGGCATAGTTAGGAACTACTTCTATATACCTCTTTTGCACATAACTATCATTATCTTAGTGATGGTTTTGCTATTACTAGGCTATTACTAATCAAAAAGGGGGTATTATAAACATGTAGAAATAAATAATTCCAAATCTTCTATGTCATTTTATGTTACAATGCATGTATAAATTCAAATCATCTATTGCATTTTATGTTGCACTAAATACAGCACATATAATCATGACATTTGTCACCAGTAGTCCAAGTCATTTATATCTCATTTTTCTGTTGGAAATTAATCTCTTTGGATCAATTATCATGAATCTCATCTCATTCTTTTTAATTGTTTCATGACTTGCATCTTTTTTATTGGTAATTAACCCCCAAGGTTTTCTCTTTCCGACCCCCCATATTCGTTTGGATGTTGGTTCACGGACACTTGAGCATAATTTAAGAGACATAAAATAACACTTGAATGGAATGTTAGATACAGAGGGGCAATGGAAGCTTCTATTTCCCTTGCTATCCAATGGTGCCTCAACAACTTGAAATCCTTGTACTGAGTTCTTTGTTCTTCTATCTGTTTCTTCTTTTTTTCAAAGTTAAGCAGAGATAAGGGCAAAGGAATTTCTTGTGAAAAGGGATCTCATGAAGGACCAATGTAATGTGCATATTAATGTAAAATATAGTCTGAAAGAGGATCCAAGGACAGCATAAAGACCCGAGAACACTTGTAGATTCCACTCATCAAAGAAAAACAATTGCAAAAATTTTAGTACTAAATTTACATACTTAAATTAATTAATCATGATAGGGTCCCCACAGTAAAGTCTTCACAATATTTCACTTCTAAATATCTTCTTTCGACAACTCAAAAATTGTTGAATATCAAATTTTCACATTTCTAATTGTTTGATCGAGATATGGCAAACTCGGTTTTTGAGTTTTTGAAAGAAGTGTTTGTTTATTAAAAAAATAGTGTTTATTTGAGAAGTGTTTGCAGATAAGTATTTCTTCTTTTTTAAAGATTTTCAAACTCATTTTTTCAAATCCTTCAAAAACTCAAAAGATTAAAGATCTAAAGACTAGTATGAGTTTTTGAAGATTTGAAGAACTGAGGAACTCAACCAGATGCCTGGTTCACACTACACAATAGTAAAAAGTGCTGACCGTCTAGCTTCATCATCCCGTCGTTTGGCATCCATTTCTTTGGTCGGAGGATACTTTGGAAGACTGGAGGGATCACAAGCATATGGCTCTGTATTGAAAAACTGCAGAAATTGAACTTTATTAACAATGGAAGAAGGCAACATCATAAGAATACAAGTGAAACACCATTACTTAAAATGATATGTTCAGGTTAAGAAAAGAAAAAGAATATCACAATAACACATGTTATACAAGGACACCTGAAAAGAGATTTTTTGGCAGTGCTGCACCAATAAGACATGACAGTGGCAAAAGTCTTTAAATAGCTCATAACTATTATTTACATTCCTCCTTCAAGATAAACTATTTGAGTTCTTATTTGTCCCGCTCCTCTATGTCAAGGAAACCAACACAATTAACAATTTTGCTTTATCCAAGAACATTAAGGATTTTCAAACATAGTTCAATTGCACTCCTTCATCCAAATTTGTTTAGCTCTTTTTGGATATTAAGGGTCAAATGACCGATTTGGAGCTACAAGCTTCAATTGACAGATAATTTTAAGCACTTTTTTGTCAAAAGAGCCTTACAAAGAAGTAATTTTGGAGAGTAGGCAATTTGTGTTAGTCAATTCATTGAGAAGTGCCATATTCAATAAAGAAATCGTGTTTGACCAATCTTTCCCCAAAAAAAAAGGTAAAAAGCATTGGTGAGTGTCAAATTACAAAAGAAAAACGTATCAAGGTTCATTTTACAATTAGTATTATTTAAACAGAAAACGATTTTGAATACAAAAAACAAAAAGCATTCATTAAGATTATTTTTTTAAAATTAAAAAAAAAACATTCATTAAGATTATTTTTTACTCAATTAAATTGTAAACAAAAAAAAATATACATTAAAGAATTTTATCAATTTAAGTGTAGTTTAAACCAAAGCAATGTTGGATATCTGTTATAACTATTCAGTTTTTGGGAAAGCTATTATATTTATCCATTATTACATGAGTTTGTTCAAAGAGGAAGCGGAGCGGAGGCCTATAATGTGGCAGGTTTTAGGGTTCACCGAAATCGGTAGGGAAAAGGGTGAGGGACTAGAGAGGGCATTCAAAGAAGAGGTTAAAAGGGCAGTAAAGAGTTGTGCAGGTGATAAAGCTCCACGCCTGATGGTTCTTCTTTGCCTTTTTCCCAACATTGCTAGAACACAGTCAGAATGGATGTGTGGGATACTATTGTTGACTTTCAGGGAAGAGGTGAAGTTGAAAAGAGCTTGAGTGTTTCGCTTGTGGTCGTCAGTCCTAAGCAGAAGGGAGCCTCAAGCATGACGGACCACAAACTCATTAGTCTAGTGGAAAGCATATATAAGATCATCTCTAAGGTGCTTTCTTTCAGATTTAAGAAGGAGCTGAACGAGACTGTATTTCTACTTCGCAAGATGCGTTTGTGGAGGGTAGACGGATTTTGGTTACAGCTTTGGTGGGAAATGAAGTGGTGGATTGAGGAGAAAGCAAATTGAAGCTTCAACGATTACAGATGAGTTTTTGGGATTAAATGGAAAAGATGGTCCAGTGTTGGTAAATGGCAATATGTGCAGCTTCTTTGGGAGTTCCAGGAGTCTGAGTGTTTTTTTTTTGTGTGTGTGGGTGGGGGGTGGGGGTTGTGGGTGGGGGTGGGGGCTTCTCTATCTCTGATGTTGTTTATTTTAGTAGTGGAAGCAATGAGTAGGATGATGGATAGAGTTGTTCTGGGAGTGGATTCTTAAAGGGCTTTATCACAGCAGTTGGGTGTGTTGGGACAATCTCGATTTGTATGTCAATGACACCTTGGTTTTTATGATGTGGAAGTGTCCCAATTGGATTATCTAGGCCAAGTGCTCACTTGGTTCCAGGTGGTGTCAGGCCTTAAAATCAATTTTAGGAAGTGTGAGATGATACATGTTGGGGGAGGTGGTCAATATTAGATCGCTCACTTAAGTTTCGAATTGCAGGATTGAGGCTCTCCCGACTTGTAGAATCCGGTTCTTGAAAGGGGTTGAGAAGAGATTAGCAAGGTGGCAGAAAAATTTGCCCCAACGGCAGGAAGGAAGTGTGTATCAAGAGCACTTTATCGAGAATTCCTACCTACTTCTTGTCTTTGTTTCATGCTCCAGCTTCGATCACGGAAAAGTTCCAAAGAAATTTCTTTGGGACACCATGGATGGAGCAAGGAAATTTGACTTGGTTAGGTGGGAGAATATCACATCCCCCACCCCCACCCCAAAAAAAATATATAGGGGGAGGGGGGAGGTATTAAAGACTTCAAGGTTTTAAATAATGCATTGCTTGGTAAATGCTTGTGGAAATTGGGACAGAGATAAATGCTTTTTGGAGAGGGGTGATAGTTGATAAATATGGGGTATCAAGAAGGGAGTGGAGAACTAGAGATGTCACTATGCCTTTTGGGTGTGGTTTGTGAAGGAATATCATAAAGAGAGTAGAGACAGGATGATATCGGCGGAAATATCTCTTATCTTTTCAAAGGGAATTGACAGTACAACAAATTAGAGGGTCACAATGTCGAGTGGCTTTTTAGGACTTGATATTAAAAAGGGACTTCCACAATTGGAGGTGACTGAATATCAAAGATCGTTGGCTCTACTGCATAAGCAAGATATGGCGGTTGATAATCCTGATGATTTACGTTGGGGTTTGGGGAAGAATATATATTCTCTGTGAAGTCTTTTTATGAGAAAACGTTGGTTAGGGAAGAGGTAGCTTTCCCTTGTAACACGATTTGGATACCTACGGTGCCAAGGAAAATGTTTTTTTACCTTGGGGTTTGGGACAGAATAGTATATTCTCCGCAAAGTTTTTTTACGAGAAAAAAGTTGGTTAGGGAACTAGAGGGGTAATCTTGACCGCGAAAAATCTGATCAGGCGGAAGATTGCATGTGTCAGCTAATGTTATATGTGTAAGGAGGCGAGAGAGGACATGAATCATCTATTTCTTCATTGTGGTCTTTCCATGAAGTTATGGTGGGATATGTTCAGGTGGTTAGGTGCTTCTTGGGCTACGCCAATAACAGTGAAAGTATTGATGTTCAGTTGAACGAGCGGGAGAAGAAGATGTAGAGCATGGAATGTGGTTCCACTACCGTTAATATGGGTGGTGTGGATAGAGAGAAATAGGAGAGCTTTTATATTGGTAGAGTCCAATTTTTCTCAGTTGCAAAGTAGCCTCCACAATCACTTATTTTCTTTTGGTGCACCCGTAGAGTTCCAATTGTATAGAGGATTTGATGGAGTTTGTAGAAAATCATTTCTTCTTGTAGATTCTTTACCTTTTGGTATAACCTTTTTATATAGACAAGTTTTGGACCATGTTTATGAATGAAATTACATTTATTTGACCTAAGAAATATCATTTCGGGGAAAAGGGTCCAATTCGCCACCATACAACTCGAAATTGAGCAATTTGATTTATGTTAGACTTTTGGTCTAACTATTACACTGTCACTAGAACTAAGTTCCACTTTTGCCCTTGATCCCTGGTCAAAGGTCCAACCTAACAATAATTTAAAATCTCAACTAAGCTCCAGCCTGAGGATGATTTTACTTACTATTCGGACATGTGGAGTTCGCCCATTTCTCATTAGAGCTCTGTTAATGGCAAGGGCAAATACGAGAACCAAATTTTATGGCAAGAGTAAATATGATATAATTTCCAAAACACCTGAAATCTCCAAAACAGACTAGTGTGTTTTTTGATACAAGTGCTTTTAGCTTCAAAGATGCTTGGCCAAACAAGCTACAGACTTGACGACAATAATTATCTTTTAACATTAAATCTAGATAGTCAGAAACTAAATGAGTAGCTATAAAATGAAATTTACCTCATATCTCAAGGTTAGAATACATTAAATGACAGTGGTTCACTAAGCTATGAATATTTGCAGGCAAAGAGTGAAAACATTTTTGGATAAAGGGAGTATTGATAATTGTTTTTTCTTTGAATAGTCAATAGTCTGCAGAAGCAAAGTGTTAGTTACTCACTGCAGACATTCATTAAACTTACTTCACCAGCGAACCTGAACTCAAAAACAAGTGAAAAATAAGCCTACAGCAAATTAATCACCAAAAAATCCTAAACTACGGATCACTTGCTAAAAGTTTTCACCAGAGAACCCAAACTTAAAACATCCAAAGATAGCAAATAAATCTGCCAAGGGATGTACTAAAAGTATCGAACAACTACAGAACTGAGAATAGTCTATACCAAACCAAAATTATACGGTAAGAATTTTGTAATAACAAATGTGAGGCTATTGACAATTTCTCTTTTACACCAATAACTTCAAGCTACAGAGCTTCCTAATGTAAAAAGCACAGTATAGAACCAAAACCCATCTAAACTAGTTTAGATCTCACAGAAAGTATAACTTTGATACATCCATACCAGGTAAAACTTATGGAAATTTCTTCCACCACTTGAGAAATCATAGCAAGTACCTCTATTTTAGCATATATCACATGATAAGGGTCTTAAACATACTAATCTCTCCCAGCAAACGGAGTTAATGGCCCCAATATATTATCATTCAAAAACATACTAAAAATTCTGTCATCCAAGGATAGTTGGCAGTGAAAGGAGAACAAGACAACTGAGCAGCATAAAACAATTTGGAAACAGAAGCTACTCACTTCACTTAGCAATGCATCAGTTGCCGTCTTGCGTTCTGCAGGATCAATTGCAAGTAATGTATCAATTAGGGGAAGTGAAGACTGAGGAAAATCTTTAAAAGTTTCCCTAATGCATCGTCTGTAGGGTTCTCGAGGCTTGAAAAGTGTTGCATTCGGCAACTTGGACTTCTTCCAGTACTCCTCTGATGGTGAGCCACACAGTTTATATATCTTATGCAGTTGTTCTACCTTAGTGACAGAAAAAATTATCGTTAATAACTCATACAGGAAAACAAAAACAGTCATGTGCATCAACACATTCCATACAAGCTTAAAGTTCATCAGTATACTTCTCGCAGAAATTTTATAGTTTCTGGCCTTGAAGTATCAACATACATGTTGATTAAACAATCTGCCAGATAAGGTATTCCTGATTCAAAAAAAAAAATACAAGAGACTGTATATAGCTACCAACAAGAAACAGTATCAATTTAAAGCTAAACACGAACTCTCCAGAGTTTTCTTTCAATTTTAAAATGATGTAATATGCAAATCATCCTTATAAATGTTGCTAGGTTGTTATCCAATAAGAGTGAGTAAAAACCATCGTTCCTCACATACTTAATTATTTTTATTCAACTTCCAAAATAAGCAATATTAGTGGAGATGATATACACTCGGCCTAATTATTCATGCCATGGAACTTAGATACATTAATCATTGAGACAATCAATTCAAAGATAGTAACCAATAATAGAGAGTTCGTTTTTGAAATTGACAATTATAGAGAGTTCATTTTCCATGAGCAAATAGATTGTCCTAGCCGACTCTGCTGAACTTCGCATGATGGACCTTGCAAATAGTAATAAGCCGCTTAGGATCTAATTACAAGAAACCCTTGCAAACTACAGCAATTTATAACATATTAAGTCACCAGCTATTGCCAGAAAATAATTGTCTGGGTCTATCCACTCCCTAGCCTCCTAAAATCCATACTGCTGACCCTACTGCATGGATCACGGACTGTCTCGTCCTACCCTATTCCCATCCCTAATGTGGGCCCTTATTCTTTGGCTCTGACTTCTTTTTTTTTGTTTTGGATAAAGTTAACTCTTATTGCTTAAGTTCTGTACTTCCTAAATTTGGGTCAACCATTTCGGAACAAATCTACGAGAACTCTGGGAAATAGCTTGACTGATTTCAACATTGCTCCATAATTTCCAGGATTTGGATTAGAAATATGTCCTTGAAATGAAAAATGAGCAGCAATGGAGCTTGATTTAGTCAAACCCTACTTTTCAAATCAATAAATCAAGGTGTAATCTCCACACTGAGCCTCATTTTCACTCGTCAAAACCAGGTTCAAGAAAAATAGATCAACAGAACAAAAAGAATTCCATCAGCCTGGTGAATTTTTTATTTTATTTTATTTTTTAAAATGGTAATTGTTCAGCCTGGTGAAAATTCAAGTCACTAGATCTCTTTAAGGTAAAAAAAAACTAATAAAGAAACATATTACTACTTCCAAAAGAGACAAAAGAGGGAATATAATTGCACACCATGCAAAATGAAGCCTAGTATTTAAGTGGAGAAGGGTAGAGGAGTGGGCCCATATCCACCAAGTTTAGAAGGCAGCGGTTGGTCCAAAGGGCGGGCCACAGACGGATTTCTCAATTATCAAAAAAAAAAAGAGGGAAAACAACTGATCTAGAAAAAAGGATAATTTTAACACTTAAGGATGAGTAAGTAGAAGCTTGAAAGAAAAATAAGGAAAGTATGGGATTACCTCAGTCCGACCAGGCATAATAGGTTTTCCAGCCAATAACTCAGCTAAGATGCAACCTGCACTCCATAAATCAATACCTACACCATAATCAGTAGCACCTAGAAGTAGCTCTGGTGGTCTATACCAGAGAGTAACCACTCGACTAGTCATTTGATGCTTGTGACGAGGATCAAAAATAGTAGCCAGTCCAAAATCAGCAATTCTGAGAATGCCAGAATTGTCAAGAAGAAGATTTGACCCCTTAATATCGCGATGAAGCACATGACGATTGTGACAATGCTCCAGGCCAGACAATAGCTGATGCATGTAGCATTTAACCTGCAATAATAGAACACTCATCAGCAAACTCCAATTCTACAACTGAGATGAATATTATCTAACTCAGACCCCGCATTCTTTAAAGCAGAACTACTACCAGTCAGCGCCCTAACCTGTGCTTCCGTAAACTTGATCTCTGGACTTGCAGCAAGTCCAGCCAAATCATGCTCCATGTACTCAAATACCAGGTATAAACTACATGACATCCGTGAGGTAACCAAGCCTTCCAATTTGATGACATTGGGATGATCTAATCGTCGCAAAATTATAATTTCTCTAGCCATGAATCTCACACTCTCAGGTTCTAGATTGTCAAAACGCACTTTCTTTAGAGCAACAATTTTACCAGTAACAGTGTCTCTCGCTTTGTAGACATTACTGTATGTCCCTTGGCCAATCTATTGAGAAAAACAGAGACAGATAGTTAACCATCAAAAGCAGAAGTCTAATTCAGGAGAACCTGAAATGTTTCAAGAAAACAAAAGGAAATCTTTAAAGCTACCTTATCAATTTTCTCAAAAGTGTCAGCTCGTCGTGGTAGCCAACCATCAATTGCTTCCCCAACATGAGCAGAGAGCCAGGAAGGCCATCCAGCAGCTACCTGCTCCCCGTGTTTATGCTTAGGTGGATTACTTAATCTTGGATCGGGCTTCGATCTTCTCTTTTCTTTCCTAGGTTTTCCATCATGCTCCGGCTTGTCATCCTTCTTAGCTGCATCACCTTCATTGGCTTCCACAACTTCATTATCAACAGTTACATTTTCAGTCCCCTTGACCTCTAAAGTGTCAGTGGATTCAGCACTAATGCTCTGACTCTTCTTCTCATAATTCACAGCTTCCTTTTTCTCCTCCCTGCCATTGTGTACTAAACCTGATGAAACCTCCCTACCCAAAACACACCCCATCTTTCAGGTCTACACTTCATAACTCAACATTCTCATTGATTAACCAACCAATTTCCACAAATCAACTCAGAATCTACAACTCTTCCCACCTACAATAGCAATATGATAGTACATCATTAAATTGGACAAGAAACAAAAAAGGGTACACAAATAAATTGGCTAAAGAAAAGAAGAAAAAAAACAGTAAATCATTAAATTGGCAATAGTTGAATTCCCTACTTAGTATCAAATCTTAAGGACCCATGACAAAGCCTCTCAACCTTGCCCGCCCTATAAACTAGAAGAATCCAAAGAAACAATTACTCCAGTACGGGCAAAGTTTGGTCTTTTACCCCGGGGGGCTGGTCAATTGGACAGAATGAATACAGACTCAAGCATAGTCAACAAAAAAAATCATTAAAAAAACAGAACAGTAAACCCTTGTTCTCAGAAACTTGCGCAAATCAACAATCAGCCAAAAAATCAAAAAAGGAAAACAAAAACAGCAACAACCCTTTTTAATTGCTCGCACTTGTCACCCAGTTTCAGATTCACAGTGAAACCCAAAACAATCTTTTTACCTGACCCAAAATAGAACCCACCAAGAACCACACTGTAGCAACAAAGATACATCTACAAAACGATAAAAACCCTAATACCCAAATTGGCAAAACTGCAACACATGTCCACAAACATGAAAATGACAGTCCTATGTGTTAGTCAAAAGTGCAAGAAAAGCAACAAAAAAAGGGGTAAGTGGAAATTACTTGCTGGGTTGATCGAATCTGAGCCAAAAAAAGGAAAGAAGAGAGAGAGAGAGTTATGTGGTGTCTGTAGTCTTCAACGTTTCTTTGCTGTAAGACAAGAAAAGAGTATAATCATAAAAGAATCAATCGGACAACCAATCCTTTCAGTATATACAAAATATATATAAATATAGAGAGAGATAGACGGGGTGGGTGGGGTGATTCATTTACGTGGGGGGTGATTTGCTCTTCTGCAAGTCAAAACACTCAACTGTGGGGACAGAGAGAGAGAGGAGAAGAAGAAAGGGAGAGTTTTGGAATCACGGGCGAGATTTTCTCCAACAAAGTGGAATTATTTAGTACAAAAAGTGGTCTTATATAATAATTACATGAAATTATAATACCATTTGTCCAAAAGCCTAATTTAGCTTTTAAAAAGAGATTGGGAATTTTGATAATTCAATTATTATTTAAAAAATTTCATAATAATTTAGTTAATTAACTACTCGAACTTATGTTGTTTCATTGTATATTTTTCATTTCGAAATTCCTTATTTCATTTTATATATATATATATCAATTTGAATTTTTGAGGAATTAAAGTGAAAAGCATATCTTTTGAAAAAGAACGGTGACTTCTAATAAAAGATCACTTTCATACAAGAGCGAAAAATAATATTTGTAAAAGATATTGAATTATAATTCTACTTAAAATAGATGTTTTTAAGACATAACATGAGGAAATCTACAACATACCCAATGAAATCCAACAAATAAGGCTTGAAAAGTATGTGTGGGCATAAATTTTACCTCTAACTTGAGAGATAAAGAGGTTGTCTATAGACCATCGATTCAAGAAAAAATATAAGAAATAGTTTTTTTTTTAAAAAACACACAACAAAAAAGTAAAGATAGTATGATTGGGCATTTTGAAGATGAAAAAAAAAGAAGAAATAGTATCTACAACAAAAGAATAATATGGTCGAAAAAACATAAAATAACAAGTGGTAATAGAAATCAAAGAATTGTAATTTTTGCCTTTACTGGTGTGAAAGAATAAGTGAGACAATGTTCAATTACCTACTAATTTTTTTATCTTGATTTATGTCTTTCATGGTCTCTAATCTAAGTTGATTTACTGAGTGAGTTGAAGTTGCATCATATCAGGTTTAATCATTTTTCCTCAATTCTTCTTCATCTTACCTCTACCTCTTTTGAAATCATACATAATTAACTTCTCAGAGCTATGCATTGGGGCCATATGTGCACCTTTCTTTCACATATTAAAACTATCACTTTCTCTTGTTTTTTTAAATCTTATTCTTTTGCAAGATCGCTCTATCTTGAGCTAAATATCATTATTTCTAATCTTACCTTTCATAACAAGCCTTATCCATTCATCTGAGCATCATTATTTTCACAATTTTTATCTTTTAAATATGAGAGTTCTTGAATGACCAACACTCCACTACATACAACATATATAATCTGACTATAGAACTTGCATTTAAGTTTTGATGACGTCTTCTTATCACACAAGACTATGAATGCATACGAGCATTTGTTTCATCCATTCTACACCAATATGCTGCGTTAACATCTTCATTAACCTCCTCACTACCATGGATAATGAATCTAAGATATTTAAAACCTTCTTTATTTGGATGGTCTAGATATATCGAGTCTCAGATTCATGTGATTCATTACTAAATTTGCCTACTTTGCATACACTATCATCACACCACTTGAGTTTTTTTTTTAAAAAAATGGTCACTTTGTTACTTACGTAGCATTAAAATCATAATTTTAAATATTTTTTTTAAAAAAAACTTCATAATAACGAGCTAAAGATAACTATGAACAATTATTTATTTCTTCTTAAACATTCTCTTTGAATTGCTTCTCAATTTTTAAATTATTAGTCGTCTTTTTTGTCAATCTATCAATTAACAAAATATTATTGGATAAATGACATGAACCATTATATTTGTTGTTGGTCAACAATATTTTGATTAGGATAAACTATTATAGATTAAGATAAATAACTCTTTCCTATTTCACCCACTAACTAACTTCATGGTTATTACTATTAATTTTACGGGATACATATTATGCATACATGAATTCTATGTCACGAATATTTTTTAAAACAAAATCATGTAAAAAAAAAATTAAAATGTGTCTTGATTTATAATATAAATGAAAATTGAAACAAAAAATTGTCATACTAGCAATGTACATTGATCTCATTTGGCTACTTTTATAAGAAATTTCGCTTTAAGTAAGTCCTTATAGGCCTTAATGAATATTTTGATGTATTAATTTTGTATTTAATTTGAAAATTCAATCGAATAAGCATAATATATTATAAATTTGACACCATTCACAATAATTTTTCAAATCATTTATAACTTTCGATCTTCTTTTGAAGAAATAATTTTAAATAATGAGTTTAAATATTACTAATCGTTACAAAGAGATGAAAGAGAGTGAGTGTTACCATAAGATCTAAGGATATGCTTTGGCTTTACCTAAAATAACGTTATTTAAAAATAATTTTTTATTTGTTAGAGATGTCTTTGTAATCTAGATAATCTTAGTATGTCAATCGAAGCTTGGCGCCACACTTCATATTGAAAAAGAATCTAAAAAATTAATTATATTGTATTAGCTTCATACAACATACATAATTCTTATATAAAAGAGCCTCAACTCCTACCAAATATGGAGTATACTCGCAAAGCATCGAACACTTGTTTTAGTCTGTCAACAATAAAAACAAAACCAACCAAAAAGTTGATAGTCCATATTTAGAGAATTATGTAACGCTAATGAAATAAGTTCCACGTCAACTACACGTGTCAAACAAAAGCAAAACAGCGCAATGCGACACCAACAAAAGGTGAGTGAAAAAACTGAAGCAACCGAAAAAATGAAATCCAAAAAATAACGAAAGTACAAACCAGTAAGTATAATCAAACTTGAAATCACAACGAAAATGAAATTAAGCAGATTACACCAAATCAAATTAACTCGATAAACGCAAGTAGAAAAAGCGTCAGGACCGATGATTTTCAATCAACCAACAAAAGAGCAATCCAAAAAAAACAAAGAAAAAAAATTAGAAAAAAGCTTACAGAAGAGTTGATGTTGAGATGATAAAAACTATTAAATGTGGTAGATTGGCAAGAGGTTCACAAGTTTGCCTTAAGATTTACATTATTAAACGATCAATATACTCTGTTGATGCTAAATAGACATGTGGAATGCGATTTATCACTATTTGTATATTAATAGAAGTAGAAATAATTTTATTATTTTGTATGTATAATATTTAAAGAAAACTTTCTTTTCTTTCTTATTTGATAGTATAGAATAGGAAAAATATACATAGCTATTGATATTCTTTTAAGAATGTATATTTTAAAATATGTTCAAATTTTGAGCCAGTAATTAATTATTTTAAATTACAATTCCACAAAGATAAATTTAAATCTAAAATTTTGTCAATTAAGCTATCCAAATGATTTACAAGTACAACTGCAAACTATAAATTGAATTTTTCAAAATTTATTGAAAGGTACTTATTGCAACAAAAAATTGAAGATATGCCTTTATTAATATATCTTTTTTATTGTAATAAATTATTTATTTATTTATTTATTTATTTATGTGAATTGAAAATTTAAAACACTATCACAAGAAGAGACTGCTTTTATCAAAGTTATTTTAAAATTGATCTCATTGAATTAGTAAATAGATATCCAGAGGAAAAGATTTCCATTTGTGTAGTTGATTTGTGAAGAAAAAATATTATTCTAATTTTACTTTAAGAATTTTTTCTTTTCTTTTTTATATATGCTAGTTGAATGTACGTGCTTTATGTGTCGTGTCAATTTAAAAATTATATATAAATAGTACTTGCTATTAAAATAATTATAATATTTATATAAACAAAATTAAATAAATGTTATTAATTTGATGAAATGGTTTAATCTATTATGAACGAGCAAAGATGAGAAAATCAATTCAATTACTTATAATATAGAGATATGTTAAAATTTGCTATATTACATACTCTTATTAACAAAATATTTGATAACCAAAATTTTAGTTAATTTCAAAGTGTTAAATATTAGAAAAATAATAATATCTTTTCTTTTTTCTTCATATCCTATACAATTAGTTAAATAGAATAATCATAAATCAAGAGTGAATTCTAAATATAAAAAATTCTAATTTAAAAGTGAATCTTGAAACCTAAATAAATAAAAATAAAAATTAAAAAAAATAGTGAAAAAATAATTTTATCTAAAGAAGAATATTTTAAGATTTTAATATAATATAGATTAGAGTAGAAAAACAGCTTAAGAAAACAAAAAAAGAAAATTTGTAGAAGATTCTACAAAGGGTAACAAAAGAAAATAGTAAAAAATAGGAGGACCTGAGTAAACAATTGAAAACCAGAGCAGAAACAAATAAAGAAATTATAAAAAGAGAAATATCGGTCCCCAAACTTTTGAGAATCCTTCATCTCTCTCCCCTAATTTACTCCAACATTGCACTCACTTTCCTCTTTCTGTGTCTCTTCCCTGTAACCTCTAAGGGCAAGTAACTGACATCCCTGCTAAACCCTTTTCAATTTTTTTTGCTCCTTCAATCCCTCTTCAAAGTTTCGTTAGCTCCAAGGCTGAACACTCTGTAAATTCAAGAATCTATTGAAGCTTTGAAATTTAAAGAAGATGGAGGAACATGGGGTATCAAGCAATGTAGCTCGTGCTATAATGTCTGCCCTTGATTGGAACTCTTCTCCTGATGACCGTAAAGCCGCTTATGCTTATTTAGAATCCGTAAGCATTACATAGCTCATCTATCCTTTTTTTCCCTCCTCTCTCACAACCCACTTTGTGTATTTCTAGTTCTTGAAAGTGCCTATGAAAAAGGAGGAAGGATGAATGTAATGGGTTTGCTTTTGTTTTTTGCTCCATTTTGAATTGGGGTTAGAAAAAGTTTGGATTTTTAATGGAAAATTTATGTGACTTGATTTTTGAGTCATATGGTTCTGTTGAAGGTAGGAGAACTGCGATTCTTGATCGTCATATTTGAGTGGTATGAAGGATTCTGAAGGAGTTGGGGTGTTTACTTGCTAAATATTTATTTGTGTGTGTGTATTGTAGCTTCACCCTACTGGAGTTGGAGTTGATTTCTTTTCTTGGTATTTTCTTGAAGAAAAGGTATTATAGGGGTTTTGTTGAGTGTCTGGTTTAAAATTGAATATAAAAACAGTCTTGCTAAATGTATATTGGACTTCTGCTGATAGAAAGTGCTTGGGTATGATAATTTTAATTGGATTAGTGGATGCTTGTGGCATTCAAAGTAACAGTTTGCTCTTTGAATCATAGGGTTTGATTGAGAGTTTTAGGTTCATGTGGAGGCGAAAGGGTGGTTTTTGATCACATTTTTTTTCCTTTCCTTATTCTTGTTTGAGTTGTTGGTAGTTTTTTGATGAAGTTGGGTATTTCAACTGCATATTTCTTTCGCAGATAAAAGCAGGGGATGTACGTGTCCTGGCGAGCACATCATTTATTTTAGTAAGGAAAGAATGGTCTTCAGAAATACGACTGCAAGCCTACAAGATGCTCCAGGTTACATTATGATAAATTTGCATTTAGTTCTAGCTTTTTATCCTTAGCTAGGCCACCCAAAAAACTGTAAAATGTTCAACTATTTCTTTGATAGATATCCGATAAGTAGAACTGTTGTTTCTACCGCAGCATTGTCCAGTAAGGACTTCATTCGGAACTGGACACAAAGTTACACTTTCAAATTTCTATTGTTCATGGAAGTGATCTTGCTCGAGAAGGTAATGATATTATTCGCGAGGCTTCCTAATGGAGCCTGGAACTAGCTGCTGCTTGTTAGGTATGGAAAGAAATCGTATTAATTTTGCAGCAGTGAACGTTTTGGATAAGTAAAAACAGTTAAATTGCGGGCGTATCGACGGAAAAGAAATTGCATTTTTACCCAATTTGGGAAGTGACATCCGTTGATGAATGGTTATACAACTGTGGTCCTTTCTTCTTCAAATTTTTCGATCTTCCCATTCATTCTCCTGCCTCCATCATCTCTTCCAAATTTATGTTCCAATATCTTCTTGTCATTTCTCCCCACATAGGAATTCCTGAGCCCAAGAGTTAAGAATAACAAGTTTTTCATTACCCAAAATTGAATACCCGCTTAGAAAAATAAAACAAATGGTATTTGTTGAGAAGTGCAAAATTGTTTGGATACGATTCGTTTGCCGAAACCAGAAGTTAAAATTTTGGTAGATAGGGTTCCCGTAAAAACGCCTTTCGAGGAATGGGCCAACTCATTTCTCAAGGCATGTAAGAACCTGCCCTTGGGAGGGGAACAACAACTGAGGAGAGGAAAGCTTCCCTTTTTAAGGGTACTCTCGGGAATAGATCCAGTGGAGATAGGGTGGGCCTGTGGCTCTGATGATTACAACACATGGCTACGAACCACGATGTCGGGGGTTTGAATCCCTCCTTTCCTAACACGCTCGATGTGGTACCATCACCTTTTGTAACGATCAAGATTGGTAAGTCCATTGGTTCATACTGTTGTCCATGTACCAATAGAAGATTCGACAGCTATCACCTTATCTACCCCATTCTATGGGACCGATGCAACTTTCTAAGAGGTGGAATAGGATAACCCGGTTGACCCCTATGTCGCCATACAGGGGGAACATAGGGACGTAAAAAGGGGGGTGCTATCAATTTGTTCCAACCTAGGATGAACTAGGATAATAAGCTCATGACAATTGGCCCCCCGGAGGAATATGTGCATCTAAAAAAATCTTTTATACTGTGCCCTATCCCGAAATTGGTTCTACACATATGACCAACAATAAGAAAATTTCTAAATAAAAAAGCAAAAAAGTAATAAATACAAAAAATTGAAATTATAAGGAAGAGAATTTTTCAGGGAATGATTGGTCTGTCAGAAAAGGAAAAAAGGTGTGAAAATTGATGTCTTTCGGCATGGGATGTGTTTTATTTGGTAGTTTTTTGGATGTTAAATATTATTGGATGGGTTACTTTTTATTGGCATGGGAAGCACATCACATTTCTTTTTTGCCATTTTTTCGTCTGTGAATTGTTAGTCAACCCATTCGTACACTCTATACGATTGAGCCAAAGAAGCAATGTCACTCGATCATTATCAAACCGACCACAATCTTTTTTGTCCATGAAGACCCCACCAGAGCGTGCTTTTGGTCAAAATATAAATAGGGGTTGAAAGAAAAGAATCTTGCGATGTAGACATTAGCTTCCCCAGAGCTTCCGGTAGCAC
This sequence comes from Solanum aculeatissimum, assembly GCA_038996855.1. Taxonomy (NCBI): domain Eukaryota; kingdom Viridiplantae; phylum Streptophyta; class Magnoliopsida; order Solanales; family Solanaceae; genus Solanum; species Solanum aculeatissimum. The sequence goes on from JBCEWC010000123.1 coordinate 26,993, forward strand.
AACTGAGACAATGATAGGTTCTCTGCCCCTGCGGGTATGGAGCGACAGAAGTTCTTTTGAGAATTCAAGAGAAGGTCACAGCGAGATGAGTCACGTCAGAAGTTCCATATAGACTTACTTCTCAATACAATTTCTTTCAAATTTATGCGCGCGGATTCAAAGAATTACAAATCACCTTATAAAAAGAATTTAATTGTGTAAATCGAAAATTGAATATTGCTGTCACCAAAATTGGGTCAAAACGACAAATCATAACATAAAAATGTATTGTGGAATACTCGAAAGCTTCTTTTTTTTAGTCCAGCCCCGAATCTGTAGTTTTACTAAAAAAATGAGGAATTGGTGTGAATCATTCTACATTGAAGAAAGATATGGAGAAAACAAAATTGTTTCAAGCACCGACAAAATCGGAAGTGACCTTTCTTTCAAAGAGAGGAGGACGTGTTATTCACATTTCACAAGATTGGGATTTTACAAAGCCCCTTATCGGATTTGAACCAATGACTTATGTCGTACCATGGCCATTACTTAAGGTTCTTTCGGTCGTTCTTCGAAAAGAGACACTTGATTTTGAATTTGACCAATTGAGATATTACAAAACAATAGTCTTAATTTCTTCATATTGGATTTGGAGTTGGTCAAGAGACTGTTGCGGTCAAACTGTAGGGTCAAGCTGTAGAGGGTATCGTGAGACAGCCAAAGGCAGAGGGAAAAATAACTTTGGGTTCCTCGGGGTAAATGCAAAATTTTAGCGGATGGTGCTGCTACGATTTGTGGCTAACTTGCTTTGGGAAAAATGTATTAGTAGCTTATATGCTGTGGGAGGGTTACAATTCTGAAGATGTAGTACTTATCAGCGAGTGTTTGGTATATGGGAAGAGCTCGATAGGGTCGAGAAAGGGCGTAAACTCCCATAAAAGTGGAATTTGAGAATTGTAAATGAAAGTGTCTTTTTTTTTTCATCTGATTGATAAAATCCAAAGAATGAGGAGGGTTTCTATCTATCAATTCAATCAAATAGACTAAGCAACTCTCACTGTTTAGAGATATTGAAATGAACGCCGACGCCATATCCTCAATTCGATTAATTCTCAACAAATTAATATTTGCAATTTGTGAGGGTAGTGAAATCCAATCCACGAAATAATTTGATCTATGGACAACGTCATTGTGGTAAAGGTCGTAATGCCAGAGGAGATTACTTCTACCAAAGAAGGGTCCATAACCTCTATTCAAGCAGTTTATGTACCCGTAAATGATTTGACCGACCTTGCTCTTGCTACAACATTTACATATTTAGATGCTAGCACCCAATAAAAAATCCTCCTTTTCTCAAAGGAGAATCGGAAAAAAATAATCATATTTTCATATAATATCTTAAATGAATTATATGTATCGATGGTTGAATGGTTAAAGCACTCAACTCATAATTGGCGAATTTGTAGGTTCAATTCCTACTGGATGCACGCCAATGGGACCCTCTAATAAGTCTACTGGCTTATCTGCCTCTCCAGGAAAATGGATATCTCCAGAAAAGATTTTCAGTTTAATTCTTTTTTTTCCTCTCCACCTGTCGCGAAGTACTGTGTTTATCCTAGTTATCCTGAAACAACGACCTAAAAAGATTAAAAAGACCCATTTAGGAACAAGAAAATACCATCAGGGTTTAGAGGGGAGATAATGAAATTATGTGATTGGGTTTTCCAAAAGCAAAGGAATTTCCAAATGAACAAATTCAAGTTTGAAAAGGCTCTTTCTTATTCTTGAAGAATGAGGGAAAAGGGTGTTTCACTAAGATTTTGGAATAACGGTCCCGAATTCAAGTTGATTCTATTTCGACTCTTCCTCAAAGAAAGACGATCAAAGGCCCGAGAACAAATTCACCGTCATATGACTGACCGGTGATTTTGGCTTCATGCAGGTGAGTTGTAGCCTGCAATCCGAACTGAGGCATTTTTTTCCCACAAGGAATCGTGATGTTAATCTACGGAATCACGGGTCTCTTTATCAACTCTTTTTTGTGGTGCACAATTTCCTGGGTATAGAGCGACTGTAAGGGTGACTTATTTGTCAACTTTTCCACTGTTATCCCAAAAAAACCAAACTCTACCTCCATTACTTGCTAGAAGAATCTTGTCAGTATTGGTATAAATGATCCTTCCTTCGCGTTCGACTATAGCAAGAGCCCTAAATCTAGAGCTGTTTGTCACAACCTGTGTTGCCCCAAATAGAACGACAATAAAAGTGTCTTTTACACATGGATGAGGTGAGGGAATACGAATAAATCACATAATATCCCAATTATTTTTATCTATTTTTTAAAATTCAGAAATAGTAAGCGATTTCATAAAGGACCCCTAAAGAAGCTAGAGCAAGGCCTAATTCAAAATGAAGCAAATTGTTGATTGTGTCATAAAGACCCTTATGTCCACGCCCCACTTGTTCCTATTGGTGTTCCAAAAGTTAGATTTAAAAGGCATGGATATCGAGTTCGACCTTGGACTGACATATAGTGCGACTTGTCAGATATATTGGGTCATATGGTATTTCCCCGAAAGAATCAATTTCGTTTTTCACATGATCTCCTCTTATAAGTAGACTATGGTACTTCCTCATGAGGGGATGAATCGAGAAAAATTTGAATTAGAGCTTTGGATTTTGTTCATCCTTTGCCGTAATAATATCACGGGGCTTGTAATGATAATTCGATATATCTACTATATGACCATTAACTAAAAACCTCGATTTTTTTAGAACAAGTCCGAGTCAAATAACATTCCCCTCTGGATGCAGGAATAGCAACATGGACCATATGCCCTGTCCAAGTGATCCTCTTCAGATAATTTGTCCAATCCAAGGATAGCCATAATGTCTTGAAGTTTTAATCCTTGAAGCTACCAACAAATGAATTATATGCCATTTGATCCCTCTTTCAGCCAAAAAATATTAATTATGAGCTATAAACAATAAGTAATTTTTTAATTTATAAATGGCAGTTCCAAAAAAACGCACTTCAACATGGAATAATAAGAAAAGGGAAGATTCAAAAGTTATCTGAAAGCAAACAAATGCACACATGCCTTGTTTTACATCTCATTCAAATGTAATTCGAGTAGACGCTTGTTCTACACTTCTTACTTGGCATAACTTGGAATAGATTTACAAGTCCAATGCCAATGGCTTGGTTTCTAGTGGCAATACATCGCGAACCCATGTATATATCATCCGCTAATACACGACCAATTAATGTTTGACTAAAAATTCTTTTCGGCATTATCTCATTCCGAGGGAACTCCTATGAATGTGGAAAATATATTGGATTCAATTGGTCGATTCAAATTGGAGAATTGTAATCCTCCCACGACATATAAGCTAGTTTAGTAGTTCCTCATATAAAATTATTAGATCTGGAGATATAGTAATATGGAGAAGACAAAATTGTTTCAAGCACCGACAAAATTGGAAGCGCCCCCTCTTTCAAATTCGGGGGTCAAAGAGCTTTAGAAAACGCTCTTGGTGGGAAAAAATGTCGACGAATAATGGAATTGAAGTTATATAAGAAATGAACTCTTCCTGGGTCGATGCCCAAGTGGTTAATGGGGGACGGACTTTAAATTCGCTGGCAGTATGTCTACGCTGGTTCAAATCCAGCTCGGCCCAATAATTCGCCAATCTGCCAATCGAATCGCGTTGAATTATTTCTTATTTCTTCTCCATTCCTGTCAAAAAGGAACAATTGGAATCTTCTACATCCTGGGTCTTCCCGTTCTGTCATATGGCTTATGTTCTTCATGTAGCATTTAGACTGAATAGGGTTATTCTGTCGAGAAAAAGGGGGGAATGTACATTTGCTTGAAATAGTTATTTGAATATTGCCTAATTGTTCGGGGCCATTTATGGTTATTGCTTCGCTGAACATAGTAGCTAAATAATCCCAACGTCTTACATTTCCAAAAGGCATGAATGCAAATAAAAAACATCTCCTGGGCATTTGGATAACATCCTTTTATGATTGGGTATGACTTACACTATTCTCGTAACCTTTTACTATTCTACGTTAGATGAGACCAAAAAGAATTTGTTGAATCATATACATAATATAATGGGTTGGTGAGGAAATAACCATGTGGAAAATAGGACAGGAATTCTCTACAATTACATTGTGGAACAATTGAAGGGATGTGGTGCAACTCATTTGTAGGGGAACCCCGCCTTCTCTAATCCATTCGCGGTTTCGAGTACAGGTACCCTCTTACTTCAAGTCGTTCGAGCTTTTCTTGGGAGTATGGCATGGGCCCATTAGTCCATAAGGATTGGACACCCATATTTTGGAGCGGGTAGTAGGAATTGAACCTGCATCGTTAGCTTGGAAGGCTAGGGGTTTTAGTTGTGAATAAGGGAATCATTACGCATAGTATGCCCGATCGGCGTATTTTTTGTTTTATGCCTCCTGTTCGAACTGGGGTTTGAAACCAAACTCCTCCTCAGGAGGATAGAAGGGGCAATTCAGGTGTGGTCCAATGTAGATCCAACTTTCGATTCACTCTTGGGATCCAGGCAGTTCGAGGGGAGCTAGCAATCATCGATATGCTCATATTGGTGACGTTATTGTTGTTGTGGTCAAAGAGGCAGTACCAAATATGCCCCTGGAAAGATCAAGTAGTTAGAGCTGTAACTTTGCGTACTTGTAAAGTACTCAAACCTTGAACTGCTTTTTTACTGTACTTTCACCTTGAGTTCTGTTTTCCTTAATCTTTCCTAAAAGTCAAAGAAATCCTAATCCGTCTTCCCTTTTGATTGGGTTTGATTCATCCTTTCAATTTCGATTGAGTCCGGACCGGCCTACAAAAACAAAACGGTCCCTCCGTAACTAGTCATCCCAGAATTTTTCTTAAATAATATTCAAGAAAAGAGTCCTCTCTGGGATTTTCTTAAAGAGGAACCTCATGTAAATACCATGGAATAAGGTTTGATCCTATTCATGGAGATTTTGTAACTATTCCAAAAATGGAAAGTTCGACACAACATTGCTCGTATTCACGGTCTTGATGAAGTAATGGTGGGTGAATTATTGCTCTGAATTTGGAATCAAATAATGTTGATGCTGTATTAATGGGCGACCTAGGAGTATTTAGCCTTGCAAGGTGGTTCTTGTTGATTCACAGGGGATTCCATGTGCCCCATGCTACTCGGGTGAGAGGGTAAGCTAGTGATGCTTTTGGCTACCCCTTATCGATGTGGAGGAAAAATCAGACTATTTAGGGGAGCTGGAGTGGGTACGAAAGGCGTAACGATCTGGGCACTGTCTCAGAGAGAGGCTCGGTGAAATAGACATGTCTGTGAAGATGCGAACTGCCTGCAATTTGGACATAAAGAACGGGAAATTATGATCAAAGAGTTCATTATCAACCACCATCTACTTCAGAGATTCCTACAAAATCTTTTTCAAATTCAAAAATTCAGTATCTTTCGCCGAATTAGTGAATAAACAGGATTCCTTTGTCCAAAATAAGAAGTGGTGGGCCAATTTTCATAAATTTAATCGTAAATGTGAAATACTTATACAAATAAAAATGTGGGAGAGATAAAAGAGAAAAGGACACTATTCAATGTGAAATCTATTTATTAGTCTATCTCAAATAGAGCCAGTGTGTTAAGGACTTGGCCATGGAAATTGATCCGGAAGACTAAATGTCCCTCTAGAGTATCTTGTTTGTGGTTGGTAGCAAAAAGGGCATGCTTAACTCAGGAAAGATTACAAAAAAGAGGTCTTCAGATTTGCTCAAGATGCCTTCTCTGTGAAAAGGAAGCCGAAAATAATGAGCATCCCTTCATGCACTGTGAGATAACTGTAAATCTGTGGTACATGTTCTTTCGTATATTGGGGGTGAATTGGGCAATGCCAAGAACAACATTGGAGCTGTTGAAAAATTGGAAGAGCATTGGCAGAAGAAATGCAGAGGAAGATTGGTTTGCATGTCTTTCATTCTGAATTGCCTCGGCAGAGTATCCCAGCTTGTATTTGGTGGACTGCATGGAAGGAGAGGAATCTTAGACATTTTAAGAATCAAATCAATCCTATCCAGAAAATCAGGATGAACAGTCTCAACCTTCTTTATTTTTGGTGTAAACAATATCCATTGGGGAAGATGGTAAATATTGTAGAATTTCTAGGCAGTTTATAACTTACTAGACTGACAAGGAACTCTTCAGAGTATTCTATGTATGTAATACTCCCCGCAGCACCTGATCTGTAGATGTTGAGTCTTTTGATTGGATATGAATAACAAGTTACCCTTTACTCAAAAAAAAAAAAAAAAAAGAAAGAGAAAAGGACACTGGTAATTAGCTTTTGTATTCAGTACAGAAGTGAATAAAATAAGGTTTTAAAGATCCACTATGCCCTTGGCCTCTACCCCTACTTTGTACTCTATGATATCTTTCTCCAGAAGATTTGAGCCAACCTGTCTGTAGAAAGATAACAAATATTAGCTGCTGGGGCCAACATAGTGTCCTGTACTAAATGGGCATAAAGTACTTGACCACAAAACACCCAAAATCTGTTAGAAAATGACCAAGCTTCTTTGCTTCAATATTTTTTGTGGTTGAATTCTGCAAAGAAGGTATGGTACTTACCCATGTAAGAGATTTGAAATTTTGACTTAAGTGTCCTTTACACTCATCTTATTGAAATTTCATACAAGTGCACTCTTGTGATGTAAATGTCCAATATTGCCTGAATGACTTAAATGTTGAGCTCCTTCTATCCGTTTCTCAAGTTTTATTAATTTTACAGCATTTGGTGCGGTTGCGATGGGATGAACTAAACCCTGATGAGCGAAGGAACTTTGCAAGTGTAGCTGTTGATTTGATGTCTGAAATTACTAACTCCAATGAAGAGTGGGCTTTGAAAAGTCAGACATCAGCTCTCGTTGCCGAGGTTTCTTCCTCTTTTTTTTCTTTTTAAAAAATTTTGGTCAATTTATTTGATAAAATTATAATTCTTAGAACCATGCAATTGTATATGTTTCAGATAGCTAGGAGAGAAGGTTTAAGTTTGTGGCAGGAGCTTTTTCCATCTCTAGTATCTCTTTCTAATAAAGGCCCTGCACAAGTAAGTTTCATCTTTCTCCTGTTTGGTTCTGTAGTGTTCCTTTTTTTACACTTATTTGAGGTCTGCATCAGATAATGCAGCTGGGTTTTCTTTCTTATTGCAGGCAGAACTGGTCTCAATGATGTTAAGGTGGCTTCCTGAAGATATAACTGTCCATAATGAAGATTTGGAAGGTAGGGTCAAAATACACAGATTAGTCAGTGCTATTTGTAAACTGGATGACACATAGACTATCTTAATTTATTGCAAGAAAAAGAGGCAGACTGCATAGCACTATTATTTCTTTGATTGAGGTGCTTAGGTGAGAGAGACTTGAGGTTCAGTGTTTTAGAATGTTGTTGTAACTCAACTCAACTCAACTCAGCTGCGTGCCAATACCCAAACTAGTTTCGGCTATATGAATCCTTTGTATTTATTCTACTCCTTATCCTATGCATCGTCTTTGTATTGAAAAGATTGACCATGGTTTGATGCTTTTTACATTGACAAATAACCTACAGTAATCTTTCTCCTTTAGTCTTGCTTGGGACTGGCTATGCTTTTCATACTGGCGGAGTTTAGAATGTTATAAAATTTAACATAATTTGTGTGTGTCTTCATGCTGGGAAAAACTTGATTCTAATTATTTCTATTTTCTTATTACCTGATACCTTTTTTGTCGATTCAGGTGATCGCCGTAGGCTATTGTTACGTGGACTTACTGACTCTTTGCCTGAGATTTTTCCCTTACTGTATACTGTAAGTTTTTGGTTGGGACGACTTGTGTAGTTGGGATATTTTTGCATCATTCTGAGTCTTACTCTCATACCCAGTTGCTAGAAAGGCACTTTGGAGCTGCACTAACTGAAGCAGGAAGACAACAATTAGAAGTTGCAAGACAGCATGCAGCAGCTGTAACTGCCACTCTAAATGCTGTTAATGCATATGCTGAATGGGCTCCCTTGCCAGATCTTGCAAAATATGGAATAATACATGGGTATGCTCTTCGTTCTTGCAAGTGTATAATATGAGTTTGGTATGGTGTATTTATTCCTCTTTTGCAAATAGTTGTGGAATCTTGCTCTCCTCTCTGGACTTCCGTCTTCATGCATGTGAGTTCTTCAAGCTTGTCTCCCTGAGGTATGTTGCACCAATGATATCTGGTAATGTAAACATTACATATTTAGATCAAGAAATTTTTAAGTCATTCCCGAAATTACTTTCAGGAAAAGACCAACTGATGCTGCTGTTGAGTTTGATTCTGCAATGAGTAACATTTTTCAGATTTTGATGAAAGTCTCTGAAGACTTCTTGCAAAAATCTGACTCTGGTGCAGTCATCGATGAGAATGACTTTGAGTTTACTGAGTACATATGTGAGAGCATGGTTGCTCTGGGTTCTTCAAACTTGCAATGTATTGCTGGTGATAATTCAATGTTATCGTTTTACCTTCAACAGGTGATTAGTTGTTCCTTTTATTTTGCTTTGACAGCAACATAGCTTGAACTCATTTTCTTTTTGAGATTAAGCCTGCGTTTGGACATGTGGTTTTATATCCCAAATTCTCCTGAAAGAATGATCAAATCTTTTAAAATGTAGAATTGACCCCCCACAAGTTCATATTTGTAAAAAAAGACATCATTTTAAATTTTGCAAAAAAAGACTCATGCCCGGCGTGAAGAGATTGTTCGTGTACTACTATTGTGGACTAGTGGATCTTTATAAAATTGTGTGTATTTGGAAGTTCGTAATTGCCAATATTTATTTATAAAAGGAACATCGATATATGCAACTTATCAATGTGGTGCCTTAGGATATTCTGATATCTTATTTTCATGAACTATGGTTTGCTCAATCAGTAAGATTTTACAAAAATAAGGAAAATTATGATAGTTTTTACAACTTGTGGGATTTTCATGTTTATATTATTTGGACCATGTGAAAGTATTATATTAAAGAATAACTACTTACTGCTATTGTTGGCTAGTGGATCTTTATAAAATTATGCGTATTTGGAATATTGTAATCACAAACATTTATTTATAAAAAGGAACATGGAGATATGCATTTTATCAATGTGGTGCCTTAGGATGTAGTGGGGACATGGAGAGTCAGAGGTAGGTTGAAGAAGTATTGACGAGAGGTGATTAGACATGATATGACACATCTTCATCTTTTCGAGACTTGACTTTAGATAGGAAGTGTGAAGGTCGCAAATAAGGTTAGAAGGTTAGTAGGTAGTCAAACGTTGTCTTAGTATTAGCCTATTCATGTAGTCTTTGGCTCAATAGTAGTCTAAAGCACCATACCTGCGTATTAGCCTATTCATGTAGTCTTTGGCTTTTGGTATCTCATATCCTTTGTTGTTTACTATGTTTAGGTGATCACACTTTCTTGTTGATGTTACGGTTCCTTGCATATATGCACCACATTTCTTTCCTATTAGTTGTCATCTTTTTCTTCATTTTTGTTTTTCCTTTCCATTACTAGTTTGATTTGCTTCATTTGAGTCGAAGGTCTTTCAGAAACAACCTCTCTACCTCCAAGAGGTTGAGGTAAGGTCTGCGTGGACTCTACCCTCCCAGACTCTACTTTCTGGGATTTCACTAGGTATGCTTTTGTTGTTGTTGTTATGCTAGGCAATACTGGGACCATGAAGGATGCACTGTTTAGCTGCATTTTAGATAGACTTATACAGTTCTTTGGTCACCCATACGGTTCCAATTTATGTAGAAGAGGGGTGTCCTTCCTAGAGAATCATGTCTTTGTGGATCTTGTACTTTATGGTTTACCAATTGTGTATGGGAGATCTCCCCATCTTTAGTAGAATTTATTTTTTTAAAAGGAGACTCTAACTATGATTGGGAGACTGAATGATTTCTAGGAAATGTCTTCTGCTGCTTTTAAACATCATTTATGGCACTACTAATGTAGCATGTTTCCGTCTTTGGTACATTATCTTGCATTTAATACGAGGCTTGAGTGATATGCCCAGTCTAAGCTAGTTTGATAGTATTTGCTTTCAGCCATTGGTATGTGCATGATTCTATGAGCCCTGGTTTATTTGGCTGTTTAAGGGAATACTTACTGTTGCAGGCCTTCACTCATTTTTGTTAGGTGAGGTGAATACTTGAGGTGTCCATGACTTCAAGTATTTAAATTTGAATGATTTGGTTTTATGTGTCACTTGACTTTCATGCTTATCTCAGCTCATTTTATAAATTTGTGCGCTTAAAATATCTGAATCCTAATTCAGTACTAAAATCTAACTTCTTCGGTACTTTTCAGATGTTCGGATTTTTCAAGCACCATAAGCTTGCTCTTCATTATCAATCACTACTATTTTGGCTGGTGGGTACCATAAGTGTATTTGTCACTGATGTGTATGAAATCATTGTACAACTTATGTTTCTCTGACCTTTCTCATTTGTTCCCTTGGTAGACACTAATGAGAGATTTGTTGTCAAAGCCAAAGATTGTTGGGTCTGGGGAAAACTCAGCTACCAGTCTCGCAGTGGGATCAGGACAAGATACAGAGAAAAACAAAATATTGGCTTTTGTAAAGGATGAGATCTGCAGTTCTATATTGGATGTATCTTTCCTGCGATTACTGAAGAAGGAAAAAATTAATCCTGGAACATCGCTTTCTGTTGGGACATTAGAGTTGTGGAGTGATGATTTTGAGGGTAAAGGTGATTTTGGCCAGTACCGTTCGAGGCTGGTATATTCCTTTGGCTCTTTTTCTTAATTTTTTTCACTGTTTTATGTTTCCAAATGAGTACAATCTTTTGATGTCAAAAAGGAAGAAAATTTAGGAACAGGTGATACTTTTCTTTCCAAAGTTCCTGCTTTCTAAAAAGGGCTTCATAAAAAAAAACAAGTTTCTCCTTTCTAAAAAGAGTAGAAGCTGATATGTGTCATGCATGAAGGTTACAATGAATTATTTAAGCTAATGCTTACAAACTATGACTATTGCTGTTCTGCTCATGATTTGGTAAACAATACACCTACAGCTTGATGTTTGAAGAGAAGCCATCTTCCTTCCTTTTTGGAGTTAAATTTGCTTCAGTTGAGAAAGGGGATATTTTGCATTTTAAGAGAAATTTTTGTCTACTCAACTAGTGGGCTTTTGGGATATGGACTGGATTAGTGGATTCTGGACGACTATAATTGAATGTCGTTAAAATGGGAAAATGATGGATTACTTGGAATTATAGTACAGGGCTATAAATATTTTTTTCTCAATAATAATAATACAGGATTATTGGTTAAAATACAGTTGATTAATGAAGGATTATGATTGGATTATAATACTTATTAGGGATTTACTATCTGAAACCACCTCTCTATCTTCACAGGGTAGGTGGAAGGCTGCGTACACACAACCCTAATGCTCGAAAAAAAAATGTGTAGATGAATATGCCCAGCTCCTTTTTTTTCAGCTTTAATTGTCTGGACTCTGGTATTATGCTTGGGTTGGCAGTTCCTTGATGCTGTGATGGCAAATCCCCAACTACTTTGGATATCCATCAATATAAGATCTAACAATGTTTAATGTGGTTGCCTTGTAGCCATGAGTGCAGGAAGCATTCAATCAAGTGCCTTTTTTTATTTGATAAGTTAATTTTTAGCCAAGTGTCCTTAAAGTTCCTCTCAGTTTATTGTGTATTGATGAGGTTTGGACTCTTTCTCATGACTTGAAATCATCTGCTGTATTGTTCTTATTCTTTTTTTGATGAAAAGTACTTTGTATTCCTCATCATTCCTGAATGCCGGTCACCTCAAAAAATTCTTACAAAAACAGAAGATAGAATCTAGATTTGCAAAGCTCCTAAGAAATCTATAAAGTCATCAACTTCCTCTATACAGTTCTCTTCACACCAAAGAAATAGAGAGACTAGGCAGTTCCATTTTACATCATGAATGGACTTTGACTTGTCCTCAAAACATCTCCCATTTCTTTTTCTCCATACTGTCGACCAGATAATTGATGGTATCATCTTCCACCACTTCTTTTGACTCTTGCTTCCCCCCTCTTCTAATCCAACAGCTTAGTAGATAAGCAGTGTGCTCAGGCATTGTCCACTCAATCTTTGTAAGATTGAAGAACAGTTGCCATGGTTTTGTTGTGAATTTGCAGTGTAAGAAGAAATGTTTGTTGGTTTCCCTCATTTCATTGCATAGAAAACATCTAGGCACTAGAGTTCTTCCTTTCTTTTGGAGGACTTCTTGGGTGAGGCATGCTTTCTTGGTCACCAGCCAAGTGAAGCATTTCACTTTGTTAGGGACCTGACTTTTTCATGTGCGTTTCCAGAGCCTTGGATTTTCTCCCAGTGCTAAGTTGTTCTCCTTCTTGTAGCATTTGTTCACTGTTAGGGTGCCATCATCTGAATGCTTCCATTTCAATGAATGAGGACCAGTAGCTATGCCATTGAAATTCTCCTGCAACCCCAACAAACTTGCTACCCTTTCCACTTCCTAGTCAGTGAGGTGTGTTCTAAAGGTTATGTTCCATCCCTGGGGAGACCAACAATCACCAATAATGGATGTTGGGCTGTTGCTTAGAGATGCCAAATCAGGGAAAACCTCCTGGAGAGGTGACTGGCCTATCCAGCAGTCTTCCTAGAATGAAGTTTTGAGCCCATTCCTTACTTTGATTCTGGTGATTTCATGAAACTTGTTCCATAGGGACCTGATTGATCTCCAGACCCCAACCCCATAGGTATTGATTACTTCATCGGGGACTCAAGGGTTGTCTTGGCCATACTTTTGAGAGATGGCCTCCTTTTAGAGAGTTGTTTCCTCCTCACTAAACCTCCATAGTCACTTCATCGACAAGTTTTGTGGAGCTTCAGGTTTCTAATGTTCAAACCACCTCGTGTCTTAGTTGGGCGACTTTCTATTTTACTAGGTCGTATCTACCCCTTTCCATAGGAAATGCCTCCCGAGTCTCCCAGATCTCCACATCTTTGTGTTTATTGCCTAGTGGCATGCCAAAATAGACAGTAGGGAGATTGTCTATTCAACACCCAAGAGTGTCGGCCAATGTTCGAATGTTGGGTACTTCTTTGACAGGGAAGAGGTTGCTCTTCCTCCAATTTACTTTGAGACCAGATACTGCTTCCAAAAAGCATTACCCTGATAAGTTTGATCTGTTCTTCATTAGCTTCACATAAGATCAAGGTGTCATTTGCATAGAGTAGATGACAGAGCTCCAAGTTACCCATTCCTTCATTGTTGATCTTGAAGCCCCTTAACCAACTGTTTTGTGTTGCCATTTGTACCATACTGCTTAGTCCTTCCATGGCAATGATTGAGAGGGAAGGCGAAGGAGGTCCCCTTGTCTGAGGCCCTTTCCTTGAAAAACCAATTGGTTCTCCATTAAGTAGAATTCTAGTATTTTTTGCTTATGGGGCTTGATTTTTTAGACTAGGGTTTCCTGGAAACAACCTCTCTATCTCTATGAGGTAGTGGTAAGGTTTGCGTACATTTTACCCTCCCCAAACCCCACTTGTGAGATTCTATTGGTATGTTGTTGTTGTTGTTCTCCATTAATAAGGTCTGCGTACATTTTACCCTCCCCAGACCCCACTTGTGAGATTCCACTGGTATGTTGTTGTTGTTGTTGTTCTCCATTAAGTAGAATGGAGAACCTGATAGTTTTAATACAAAAACCTATGCACTTCAACCATCTATCACCAAAACCCATAAAAGAGAGGATACTAAGAAGGTATTCCCAGTTATGATCAAAGGTTTTTCAATGTCTGACTTGCACATTAGTCCAACCACCTGTCCTCTGATTCTTCTGTCAACACATTCGCTTGCTATAAGGGCTGCATCCACATTATCTGTCTCCCCTTGATGAATGTCATTTGGTGCTTGTTTACCAGATTGTTTATCACCTTCTTCATTCTTTTTGCCAGATCTTTGGATATTATTTTGTAATCCTGATATTAGGTTGATAGGCCTGAAATCTCTGAGTTGAGTTGCACTTGCCTTTTCTTGGGATGAGGGTCACATATGATCTCTCCCTTAATTCTAGAGTGTCAAATAAGAAAATTGGGAAATCATCAGGACCAAGAGCCTTGTCACTGGCACAAGATTTGATTGATTCTAGTACTTCTTCCTCAAAATTTCTTTGTAGCCATATTCGGTCTTCATGAGAAATAACTGTATTTTCTGGGATAGTAAAGCCAGGGCTCCATTCCTCAGTTTCTTTATAAAGATTTTGATAAAAAATTTGGATGGTCTTCTTGATAGCTGTTGGATTAGTAGTGGTATGACCACCTACATTCAGAGAGCCAATTGAGTTGTACCTCTTGTGAACATTGGTCATTCTGTGAAAGAATTTGGTGTTTTTGTAACCATATCTCAACCAGTGTACTCTTGACCTTTGGTTCCATGTCATCTCTTCTCTTTTAGCTAATTCTTCTAACTCCATGGCTAGTTGAGTTTTCTGAACGAGCTCATTGTCAGAGCTCTTTCGTCTTGTAGAGATTCCCAGGAACTGATCTGCTGTAGGATCTCTTCTGTCTTTTGTTTCCAGTTCACCTTCTTTCTCCTGTTCCAGTTGATTAGTTATTTTTGAGGAGCTTGAGTTTGTTTGCCAAAATGTATGATGGTCGTCCTTTGTTTGGGAAAGAAGACCACCATGTCTTCACCTTGTCCTTGAAACCCTCTACTTTCAGCCACCATTTTCAAACTTAAAGTATGATTTCTTGATACCCCATTCTTGGTAGCAGAGTCTGTTTACTTTAACCTGAGAGAAAGACTCTTCCCATTCAGTTGAGTGCAAGGACCTACGAATTTTGGAAGCATTGCTCAGGTTATCTCCCCTTTTCCAGGTGTATGCCCCTCAAAATAAAGGAGGGTCAACCAGATCTAATTCATCAATAATGTTTTTGTTGATTTTTTTTTAACGAAGATGGGGCAGTAAAAAGATTGAAAGTGTCTCTCAAAGGATTGAAATGACTTTCAATAGCTTTCAATAATTTTATTAAGCATTGGGCTTTAAATATCCAACATAAAACGCAAAATCTACAAAAATTGAAATTTAAAATAACCTAAAATGTCTCAACAACTCAAATAGCCTAACTAAAATTCAAAATTCAAATCTATCTTAAACTAAACAACTTATTGCTAAAAACTATTGCAGTAACTAAAAGTAAATTTTAGCGCTCCTCCTTTGCTTTAGTTACTGCAATTTAAAAAATGCTCCTCAATTTCTGCTTTAGTGATTGGTGATGAATTATTTTGATTGTTTTTTAACTTGCAAAATTTCTTCTTCTTTCTTTTTCTTCTTTTAATTCTGTGCTTAAAAAACACCATCAATGATCTTCTCTTGTTTGAAGTGCTTTCATCTGAAAATTGATAGGATTTGCAGAGAGTTGTTGTGATGATTTTTATCACATAAAACATGTCTCAAAAAGAGACTTTATAGACCAAATTTGATAAATTTTGCCAGTGAAAATTTGTGGGGCATTCTAGGAGAGACTGTTGCTTGTCATTTTTATGTTAAAAATTAGTTGAAATAGCTTAAAAAGCACGGGTTGAAAATAGCCCTGAAGGGTTAAAAATAACTTTTGTGGGTTAAAAGTAGCCTTGACGGGTTAAAAGAGTAGTCCTTATGGGTTAAAAATGATATGGTAGTTCTTTGGAAGAGCTCATAGATCCCGTAAGATCAATGAGACTCTCATACCACTATTGATTTTTTTTTTTTAAAAAATGAGGCAGCAAAAAGATTAAAAGTATCTCAAAGGATTGAAATGACTTTCAATAATTTTATTAAGCATTGGGGGGCTTTAAGTAACCAACATAAAACACAAAATCTGCATAATTTGAAATTTAAAATAACCCAAAACAACTCAAACAACCTAACCAAAATTCAAAATTCAAATTTATTCTAAACTGAACAACTTATCTAGCGTAAAACTATTTCAGTAACTAAAAGAAAATTTCAACAGTTTTCCTTATCTATGCAATCAGAGAATTCAGACATTGCCCCAGTTTGGTGCTTATTCTATTTTTCCATTGAAGGGTTTGGATAATCCCTTGGTTTAACAACCTTAACCTTCATGTGCTAATGTTTTCCTTATCCTCGTAATTTGAAGGATACAACTTTTGGGATTCAAATATACTGACTAGTTTTAAGTTTCTTATAAGCATCAATACACTATTTTCGTTGGGTGATTATTCAACTTATGGATCTTGAGAAAACAAAAGTTAATTGAATGGTTTGCTATGCATGTTCCTCTGTCGTCGCCGGGGAGCTCTTGGCGAGGATACTAACAGAATTGCTGTGAGTGTGGGCCAATCCCTTGATGGGATGG
This sequence comes from Solanum aculeatissimum, assembly GCA_038996855.1. Classification (NCBI taxonomy): domain Eukaryota; kingdom Viridiplantae; phylum Streptophyta; class Magnoliopsida; order Solanales; family Solanaceae; genus Solanum; species Solanum aculeatissimum. The sequence goes on from JBCEWC010000123.1 coordinate 43,415, forward strand.
CATCTAACCAATAGCCTAAAATACTTTAGCCCTACCACCAGTTTTGAAATTGTGTTTAGACCCCATAATCACTCGCTTGTTAACACTTTACAGAGCTGTATTGATAAAGTTTTTCCATATAAAACTACCCTTAAATGTGCAAGTTATCAACATTTTTTTGTTTGCCTACTATTCATTTATTTAACATTCTAGTTATCTAACACATTATTACTGTTTACTTACCAATTGTCCATCATAACTAGTTAAAGTTGGTGTTTTGTATATCTTTACATTTTAGTGTTAAATGTGCACAATGTTGAGTCAACCTCTTACTCTGCTCAATCATGAACTGCAGTTGGAGTTGATCCGTTTTGTTGCAGCCGCCAAGCCCGTGGTAGCTGCTGCTAAAGTTTGTGAGAGAAGTATGACTATTATTAAGAGTCTCTTCCTTGCTCCTTATCCTGCTCAGGTTGGTTCATGAACTATTGTCTTGAACTTGTTATATGAAGAAAATGATGTTCCTTGTTTTTCCCTTTCCAAATCTCTCACATCCCTAAATGCAGGAATTGGTTATACTTGAGAGCATGCAGTTGGCTTTAGAAAACGTTGTAACTGCAGTGTTTGATGGATCAAGTGAAACTGTAAGAAGCAGTTCTGAAGTTCAACAGTCATTGTGCAGAATGTTTGAAGGTTTTGTGTGACATCCACCTCCTTTTTAGAAGTTCTTAACTTTGTTTTCTCCTTATGCTGAGAAGTCGGGTTACTGTGAACTTAAAGGTCTGCTTCAACAACTTCTTCCTTTGAAATGGACTGAACCGGCGCTTGTAGAAGTTCTTGGTCACTACTTAGACGCACTAGGACCCTTTCTGAAGTATAATCCAGATGTTGTTGGCAGTGTCGTTAATAAGTTGTTTGAGCTACTGACTTCACAACCCTTTGTTGTCAAGGTCAACTACTGAATGCCATTCTTTTTGTTTAATCGTGTGATCTTATTTCTCATCCAATACAACCACCATGACAATTTTGAGTAAAATTGGCAGGATCCTGCTACAAGTGCTTCTCGACATGCGAGATTACAGATTTGCACGTCATTCATTCGAATTGCAAAAGCTGCCGACCAGAGCATTTTGCCTCACATGAAAGTAAATACATTCTTTCTCCTTAGTTGGTCATGACACTGGATTTAGCCTGAATTTGCATTAATACTTGGGTGTGAATTGTGTGTCTGTCTTGAATGAATTTCGAATTTGTGCACTGATATTTTATGACCGAGAGAGAAGGAAATATTAGAGTAATTACATACTTTTGACAAAGGAACTAGGTAGGGTATCTCAGTTTTCTCAAAATGTGCCCCTTGCAGTATGTGCCACTGAATGCCAAATTCACATCTTGATTGGTCATTTTTTTATGGACTATTTAGACTATGTAGATATACAGTCATACTCGGTGACAAGTGGAGTTTGTACATTTTTGTTTTGTGGAAACAGTCTGAAAATCCATTACAATTGAAAAAGAGAGCCTAAACATTAGTTATTATCTTAATTGATCTGACTCTTTTGATGATACTATCTTCATCTTTCATAATGGAACAGGTTCTAAGAAATACAGAATGCCACGTCAATTTCTATTCCTGGTTATTTGTAATTTTGTCCTTTGGCTTTTCAGAAGCTATTTGTATCAATGACATATTACAGATCGAGTTCTGAGATATTCTTGATACTTGAATCCATATGCTCTATTTATCATTGAAATTGTCTCTTCTGATGTTATATTTCTAAGGCAGTATATGAAGATAGTTGCTCACGCTGTAGAAAATGAAAATGTGGGTGGGAGGAATATTTTTACTTAGCACCAAAATTTATATCAGGGACATCAGTTTGTTTGGCTGCCTTGGAAACTGACTGCATTGTCTCTTGCTTTTCAGGGTATTGCTGACGCTATGGCACTTTTACAAAAAGAAGGTCGTCTACTTCGTGGGGAGCACAATCTCTTGGGTGAAGCATTCCTTATTATGGCTTCTGCTGCCGGGTAGCGACTGATCTTAAAAAGTTTCTGTTGTATGCCTAGTTATCATGAGCTTTGACCTTTATGTGTTCTCAAAACTCGTTCAGGGTTCAGCAGCAGCTAGAAGTTTTGGCCTGGTTACTCGAACCATTGAGCAAACAGTGGACACAGCTTGACTGGCAAGATGCATATCTCTCTGATCCGACAGGTTTAATTCGACTGTGTGCTGATACACCATTTATGTGGTCCATTTTCCACACAGTTACATTCTTTGAGAAGGCTCTTAAACGGAGTGGTCTAAGGAAAGGCAATATTAGTGTACAAGCCATACCAACATCTGACAATTTGCACCCAATGGCATCTCATGTCTCGTGGATGCTTCCTCCTCTTCTTAAAGTAAGCAGGTTCTTGGGAATTGTTTTGGTTAATACTCACCCATTTCCTTAGTTAAGAGTTGTTAAAAGATGTAAATGCCTTCATTTTGTCAGCTACTCCGAGCCATACATTCTCTTTGGTCTCCAGCTATTAGTCAAGCATTACCTGGAGAGATAAAAGCTGCAATGACTATGAGTGATGTTGAAAGGGCCAGTCTTTTTGGAGGAGGTAATGTTAAATTGCCTAAAGGTGCTCTAAGTTTTACTGATGGATCTCCATTCGATATGAATAGAGAAGCTTATGCGGAGCCAAATGAAGCTGATATCCGCAACTGGCTGAAAGGTATCAGAGATAGTGGGTATGTTGCTGCTATTCTAAATCTCTAAAACAGACGATTAACATAATGTCTTTTCAAAAGCTGTCATGAAGTTCTACCTTTGGTGATATGGCAATTCTCATATAAATCTTTATGGACAAGCAGACTGGAACTACCCCTCCTAGATTCTTTCTGCCCACAGCTCTTTTTCTGATCTTATGACAAGAGGGAGAACCAGGAAATGCATCAAGCTCCAGTCCCTCTTATCCATATTAGTAGGGAAAAAAAAATGAGAATGAACATTGTGAAGACAAAGATTACCCTTGCATGTTCTTTTAACTTCTTCTTAAGTTTGAAAGGAAGGCACTGCATTCTTATCTGACTATTTTAAATCAATCTCTAATCATTTTACATTGTATTGATGCTACATTATCTTTTGCTAGCAGATTAAAATTGACGTCCTGAATTGCACTAGCATCTGTACTATTTAAAATTTATATTGAAGTGTCCTGTCCAGAATTCTTACTTACTTTATTTAAATTTCTCACTTAATTCTATGTGAAGTGCCTATAAGATCTATCATAAACAATCTCCAATCTCTAATGCGTGAGAGTATTAAAACTATTGATCTGCCTCTCTCTCTCTTTCTCTGTTATACATCTTTACTCCATGCACTTGGGAATTAGTTTCATGTTTCCATCTGTTGAAATGTGTCACCATCTCATCTAAAAGCTTAAGCTGGTAAAGATAACACACTTTTAGTTGCTTTTATATTCTCAACACATCCCTCACGTGTGGCCTGATTCTTTGGTCATGGGTCATGCACGTGGAATTCTTTTGATAAGGTTGGTGGAAGAGTCGATCCAGGACCTTTGGCTGCTTTGATATAGTGTTGAAATGTGTGGCCGTCTCTAAAAGCTTAAGTTGTTAAAGGGAGCACAATTTATTAACTTGATTATATTCTCCGCACCATTTAGTAGTCTGGTTTTATTAATGCATTTTTGTGGCTTTAGGTACAATGTACTGGGCTTATCAGCTACCATTGGGGATCCTTTGTTCAAATGCTTAGACTCTCAGTCTGTTACTTTAGCCTTGATGGAGAACATACAACATATGGAGTTCAGGCACTTAAGGCTGCTTGTTCATTTAGTGCTTATCCCCTTGATTAAAAATTGCCCTTCAGATATGTGGGAGGCATGGCTGGAAAAGCTCTTGCACCCATTACTTGTCCATTCTCAGCAAGCTCTTAGCCATTCGTGGTCTAGTCTCTTACAGGAAGGTAGAGCAAAGGTTCCTGATCTGCATGGCGTAGTCGATGGCTCAGACCTGAAAGTGGAAGTAATGGAGGAAAAGCTCCTGCGAGATCTAACTCGTGAAACGTGTTCAATCCTCTCCGTTTTTGCTTCACCCGTACTCAATGCTGGACTTCCTTCATTGGAGCCATCTGGCCATGTAAGCCGAATTGATGAATCATCACTTAAAGACTTGGCTGCATTTGCCACAAGCTCCATGGTTGGGTATGTGGAAGTTGTCAATTTTAAGTTGCTTAGGGTGTTGAAGTAGTTCTCTAGTCTACATTCTTCTGTTGTTCTCAGTCTTGGACCTTTGTGATGTATGCACAGATTTGTATTGATGCATAAAAGCATAGCACTTCCAGCCTTGCAAATCAGTTTAGAGGCTCTAAGATGGACAGATGGTGAAGCTGTAACTAAAGTTTCTTCATTTTGTGGAGCTGTAATCCTCTTGGCTATTTCAACAACTAATATGGAGCTTCGGGACTTTGTTTGTAAAGATTTGTTCCCTGCAACAATACAAGCTCTGGCTCTGGAGTCAAATGCTTTCATCGGTGCTGATTTAGTCGCGCTTTGTCGTGAAATTTTCATTTATCTTGCTGATAAACATCCAGCACCTCGACAGGTTATTTGGATCTCACACTTTACAGTTGCTTATAGTATCACCTTGTATTCATTGCAATTTTTCTTTCTTTTCGTCTGGTGATTTTTGGATAGAATTCTAGTGACTCTGCTTATCCATTTGCATTTATTCTCACCTATATTCATAATATTGTTAAAAGGCTATGAGCTTTCGGATATGACAAATAGTTTTGTTACAGTTCTCATAAATTATGGCAATAATCAAAAGTTAGCAGGTCCTTGCAAGTTTTACCCCTGGTATATTAAGAACAAAAACACATTTTTCAATTTATATTAACCAAACATGTTTCTAGAAATTCTTAAAATTGCATTTTATTCGTCTTTTTTTTCTGTTGATATATTGGAGTTGTGTGTCTGAGTAAACCCATAACTGAAAAAGCATGTGTCAGTTATGCTCATAGAAGTCAACAAAAAAAGAGCTCTTACTCTTAGTTGTGAAGTGTTTTTGCTATCTTCAATAGCAAGCATAATGAAGTTTACCTTGCTGAAAGCATACCTATCTTTTGTCTACTATTCAATATAATTCATACAAATTTTTGCGTGTAGATTTTACTCTCTCTCCCTTGCATTACGTCCCAAGATCTTCTTGCCTTTGAGGAAGCGTTGACGAAGACTGCTAGTCCTAAGGAGCAGAAACAGCACATGAAGAGCTTCCTGCAGTTAGCAACAGGAAACAAATTAAAAGCTCTCTCTGCTCAAAAAAGCATTAATGTCATCACAAATGTTTCGAGTGAGTACTCTTCAATGTAGTGCTTTATTTTTTCTCCTGTCTTGTTCATATAAACCAAGAATTTTAGTTTTTTAAGGTGCTAATTTACTTGTGTTCCTACTCATCCTTCAGCAAAACCTCGAAATGTAACGCCTGCTTTGGGATCCAAGACAGATGAGGGAGATGCTATTGGATTAGCAGGAATTGTGTAAGGAAGTTTGTTTGGCATATCAGTGATCATTTCTGATGATCGAAATTTATCACCAAAATGGTCCCTAATATCCCAATGTAATGGTTTAGTCCTCAATGTTGATGTCCTCCTTACTCTGCCCCAAATCAAGAATACTGGTTCTTAAGTTGTCTTTTAACCTTATCGCTAGTGAAATCCATCGGCAATTTCCTACCTCTTTTTACAGGTAAAGATTGCACAATATACAAAAGAAAGTATACTAACAACAGAAGTATGTTTCTTGTTTTGAGTTCAATGTCAACCATAAAATATTTGGCATTTTGTACTGGAAATTGCCCTTTTCCATTACTGGTTGAGGTTGAGAAAATTTGAAAACAATCATCAACAATTCAGGATGTAGTAAGGATGAAATGAAATACAGAGGACTCAACAGTTGAAGATTGCAAATGTGACATGAGAGCTACAACAAGAGGCCATCTTTTTAGTTGAAAGGTTTGTTTGGAAGGCCTTATTCATCTCAACTTTCTGTAAAGTTGGCCTTTCTTCTGTACTAAGTCCCAGCTATGAGTTGGTGTTCCATGTACATTCTGCTTTATTTTGGTTCCTGCTTTTTTAATTTGTGAATGGGAACTGTAGTCAAGTATGTTGTAAACCTATGTAAGACTTAACTCTTTTTTTTTTTTCCAAACAAATAGTAGTAAATTTTCCTATCAGCTTCACTAGCATTACATCGAGTAACAAATTTCAACTGACAAGAAGAAAAGACACAATTATCAGCCGCCGGTATCAGTCACTCTGCATAATGTAATGGCTTTAGTAGCACTTAAAAGGTCTTTTTTCCTCCTCTTCTCTCCATTGAAGAGAAGAATATCCGCGAAACTCTCACTCTTCAGTGAACCATATAGTCATTATTTGGTTACAAATGAAATTCCCCAACAAAACAATAACTCAGGATATCAATTTGCAATTCCACAGACATCAACAGTTACTTCTCTCACCAAACAGCATATATCACTGTACAAGGTATACAAATGTTGCAGATGTTATGTTTCGTCAAGGTCTCAGGAGTTTGCGCAAAATCATAGACGTGTTGGCAGTTCCTATTCATATTTGCATATTGTAAAGTTCACCTCAATCACACTGCACTTGATGTTGCGACACTTTTCAGACCATCCCTGGGATCAACTAAATTGGGTGACCCAGCACTTTTAGCAGATATATCGGAGTAGTACTGTTGAATAATAAAGCTATTTGACCTTGATCCACTTGGTTGAGAACTTCCAGAGGACATCCCTTGAAAACATAGCACGAGAAAGAAGAGGAGGGTGAACAGAAAGGCAAGGACATTGCCCGGCGACGATGATGAAGTTGAAGATACTTTTGCTGCTTTCATTTTCTTCAGAGCCTTGATTCGCTCAATCCGTGCACGTTTGATCACTGCGATTTGAGCTATCTCTTTGATAAGCTTCTGGTCAGCAGCATCCAAAGATAATCCTCTTGGAGGTCTGGGAGGCTTTTTAGCACTAGTGGATTTTCGCTTATCTTTCACATTTTTCTTCTCAGCCACTAGGTCCTTGACCTTATGGTCATTGCCAATCATAGATAGGCCATTTTCAGCTTTAATAAGTTGTTGGTCATCACAAACATTGTTGAAAAATGTCTTGCCTACTTTATCAGCGGAAATAGGATCAGGACTTGCTCCTCCTTCAATGGTGCTGTCAAGATCAACCACAAAATCACAGGGTGCACGATCCATGAGAACTCCACTCTGTAGAATGAGAAGGCAGATCCAAAGAATTAGAAGAGTGAGATTCAAAAATATTGGAGATCTGAAAAGAGGAGTGCACGTATGTTATTATTTATATGAATAAAATGAGGAGTGCCATTGCCAGAGCTTGGCATTTATTATATGAGAGAGAGAAGGCGACAAGTAAGGATAAACGCACGAGGGCTTTTCTGTGGGAACTACCAGAGTACTCCTTTTCTTTTTTTGGCCTCACAGCTCACCTCTAGTTACCAACTACATCAAAGTAATAAAATATACACATCATCATATCATACAAAATTTTAAAAGTTATATTAATCAAAATAAGAAACAACTCTATGCATTCATCTAATAATAATTAAAGTATTATTATTTAATATTTAATTGATTAAATATTCAATTTAATTTAAGAGTAAAATGTTTATTCTACTTTTCATCTTTGGAGCTTCCTACTTTTAGTAATACCAGTTTAGTGTACGTGTTTTGCACGTATGTGTTGTATCAATCTAAAAATTATATATAAATAGTACTTGTCAGTAAAATAAATACAATATTCAGATAAATAAAATTAAATAAATATTATTGATATTGCTATATTTTAATCTATTATGAATAGACAAAGATGAAAAAATCAATTCAATTACTTATAATATAAAAATATGTTATTAGTTCATGAATACATGAAATAATAATTTGGAGTTAAACAATTAATTGATTAGAATTTAATTTTAAAAAAGACTCCTAAATATAAAAAGAGTAGTTTAATGTTTCAACCAAATTTTAATTACTCTTTTTAAAAAAAAATTGTTATATTACATATTTTTATTAACCAAATATTTGATAATCAAAATTTTAGTTAATTTCAAAATCTTAAATATTAGAAAAATGATAATATTTTTTTCTTTTTCCTTCATAGCATAGACAATTATTTACGAGAATAGTCCTAAATCAAGAGTAAATTCTAAATGTAAAGAAATTTTAATTAAAAAATGAATCTTGAAACTAAATAAATAAAAGATAAAATAATAAATAAAAGAAAAAAAATGAAAAGACGATTTTGTCTAAAGCAAAGTATTTTGATAAAGGGCAAAAAGTTCAAACAATATTTTTAAGACCTTCACGCTTTTAATATAGTATAGATACACGATGTAACCATGTATTTTGCCTGATTTTGTCCTGATATTTTGCCTTGATGCGTCGTTTTTTTTTCAAAAATAGCTTTAATGAACACAAATTTGCTTACATAACAAAAATATACTAAGATGAGCGATAGGACCAAGAGGAAGGATTGGTGACCGGATTAGAGTCCTCTTGGGTCTGCTAGGCTAGGCCTAATGGTAAGTGGAAGCGTTGCACCCTTGGCTTGGGAGGACTATTCGAGGGTGGCAGACGTGGCGGTCCTCCAACTATCCTTGGAGGGCTGCCAACAGATGAAGGCTTAGGGGCTCTAATTGTCGCCCTGGGGACATCATGGAGATGAACCACATGGAAGTTGCTCCCATGCTTGGTTCTGGACAGTTGTCTGTTGGTGAAGGTACAGAAGAGGAACTTAGCATATGGCAAGGCACAATGTGGTGGTGGTTACCATGTCCTAACCTGTTCTAACATAGGAAATGCTTTCTTCAAATGTTAAAATTCCCCAAGTTAGTGAATTATGTAGCTTGGGAACAATAGAATGCAAAAGAATGGAGTATAATATTCTCTATCAGAGCAATTAGATTGGCAAACATTCCTTTAGACTTCCATATTCATAAGAAATGGCAGCAAACTTGGTTGTCTGGAACACAAAATGAACAAGTCAGTTATAGATCATCTGATACTTGTGTTGAAACTCGTTGCTATATTATGAAATTGGCATTCTATAGTCAATTCAGAAAACTTATTGATTTCTTTTCCTTCTCATTCCTGGATAATATTGCTAATTGTGCTGTCTGCCCTAGCCCCTAGTGCAGCCTTAAACTTCTTTTAGATGCTTTTAGAAACCCCTCATTTTGTTGGCCACATACCACATACAAAATATGCTTCAACTTCCATACAGCGCTAGTGTTAAAAATTTCTCAACTCTCGAGTCACTTTAAAGGTAATCAATAACCTGAAAGTAATTAACCATACACGTGAAATTAATAACCTGAAAATACGACAAGTTGTAACTTCAACAGCAAGTTGAATTGCACTGATTATGTGAAGAATCATTTACACTTCCACTAGGAAAAACCAATAAAATCATTCAATGCTGCTGTCCCCGCTCAACAACTTTAACAGTCACGGGGTATTTTAGCAGGGTAATGAGGATTTCATAAAAGATAATTTGAGAAATTATAAAAAGAAAAAGGAAAGGTTAATATACAACAGCAATAACATAAAGCAAGCTCTTGTGAGATCATAAGACAGCAAAAGATGTCAGATTCAACAATGTGGGTTCTACCATTTCAGTGAAAAAACAATGTCACCAACATCTTAAGCTTCATTGCAACTAATCCTTCACCATTTAACATTCCCACACACAGTTGACATGTTTAAGTTTTCCTCGAGACAATTCTATTGAAACAAAACTGGCCTCTCCAATCGATACAGAAGAGATTACAGACTAAATGGGTCCTCCGTTTCACTGTAGATGAATTATCTGACGATGATACAAGTGATGAAAAAGGTATAAATGACACATTTAGGTTATGCAATGGAGAGAGGTTAAGGTTTGATTCTTAGCTGTGTCAGGTTTCTAAGTGGTGCAACCATGTTCATCTAAGGGCAAAAAGTGAGGTAGCTATAGGCAGTTGGAGCAGCTTTAAAAAATTTACTGTCTCTGTTACTGTGTCAGTCCTCGTCCTCTTCTTCAGATGCCTCTTTGAGCCACTGCAAAAAATTCCAGAGTTCATAATGTGCATGCATGATTCAAGTAGTAAAGCAGACAATATTGAAAAGGCAAACTTTGCTTTCTTTCCCTTTTTTTAATTTATAAGTTAGTAACTTCTTTTTTCCTGAGCATTGGTGCTCAGGGGTGGGGAGAGATTGGGAATGGAATGACAAGATATGTTAACTAAATCAATCGTCGCCAAAAGAACCAATGAATCTTCGAGGTCACTATGCAATACCAGCAGGTCATCTAATCAAAAGTCGTAAGTGCTGCAAGTACAAACCTGGATAAATTTTTCTGATTGCTTGACAAAAACCTTATCTGACTCCTCTGCTCCTTCCTTCTCAGAAGCCCAGCCAAGTATTGCCTCTTCTTGTATAATGTCCTGATCGTACAGATGATGCAAAATCTGTGGAGTGATAAAATAGAGTAATGATACATAGGTTAGATTGAATAAGGGATATTTAAGTGGGTCAGATGCGGTATACATGATCAAACAAGAGAAGTTGTGTGATAGCACAAAAAGCGTTTGAATAAGGGAAGGGTTTTCAGATTCTCGCTTTTCCAGCAACTGCGACTCTGAACTTGGTGGATTCCCGGCCATCTTTGGTGTGTTGATTTATTCAAGAAGGTTGGAGATTCCTGAGGGGGTTTTGTGAATGTCATATGCAGCCTACATGATATGTCTAGAGTAAGGGTTCTGGGAACAAGGAGGCCCCGTCCCTGTATGATCATGGTGAGATAAGGAGGCCGTGTTCCTGTATGGATGATGGTGTTGTGGGAAGTAGAATATGGCTGTCTACTTCCGTCCTGTGATGTTGCCACTAGAGACGAGGAAAAACTAGGGAGCAACTAAGAGGAAAAGAAGGTAGGTGGGGGAGGGGTGGCTGAGAAGCGTGTTTCAGGTCTGCTGGAATCCATGGACGGGAACTCTGTAACTTACAGAAAAGAGAGGCAACAGAAATTTTGAATTCTGGGAAGGGAGAAAAGGCCCTAGAAAAAAGAAAAGACCCTATTGCCCTTGGATTAGTGAACAAGGTAGGGAGGATAGTGAACCAGTTCACTTACCAAAAAGGGCTGAACATCAAAGAGCCGACGATTCTGAGTCAGTAACACCAATGTGCGAGAATTGGCAGAGGCGACCCTATCAAGCTGTTCGCATTCCAATTCTCCCACCACCAGTGTCACTGGCGTTGTAAAGTGAATGGAAACTGATTAACAGTCGGAACCCTACTGTTCTGAGGTTGGAAATGGACAGAAATTTGAGGAAATCGTAAGAACTTGGGTCTATGCTACCGTGTGACATGAGTTACACTGAATGTAAGGCTGGAGCTACTCCGTGACTGCCACACACCGGAAAATGCACCGGATCTTGCAAAAAATGATCAGTTAGTGCCATTTGTTCCAGAAACTAGTATCTGGGAAGTGGCCGAAGGACTTCTTTTTTTGATAGTGTAAACATTTTGTGTATTAACAGGTAACTATTAACTAATACAAACTGTATAGTCCCCAAGAAAAGACCATTCAGTTTCTAATAAACATTCCCATTTATACACAAATAATAAAACGACAATGCCATTCATCTTTACCTTCTGGATATTCCATTGCTTATAAGGGGATCCCTAACCTCCTATGTTATTCATCTTGGTAACGAAAGCTTTGAGAAAAATGATGGATGGGGTGGTCTTCAGAGACCTTTTGAAGGGCTTTGATGCTTCTTTCAGAGGACATAGTAATCTGGCAATTACACATCTTTTATTCACAGATTTGAGGTGTCACATCAACCACATATCTTCATAGCCACTTACCCATCAATGGCCCTTTGGCAACCCACAGCCACTACCCTTTGGGTGCCACAAAGGGTAAAATCTCCGCTCCTATGTAATAGCTCGCAAACTACACAGGAGAGGTAACCCACACTATGCAAGCCCAGTGCAACGAGCTTGACCCAAAAGGCAAACCCCCTTGCTTTTGCTGGCCAAGGGTTTTGAACTTGAGACCTCCAACATGAGTCGCAAGCCCAAATCACTGGGCCACCCCGAAGCTTACCCATCAATGGCCCTTGTTTCTCTCATTTAGTTAATGTGGGAAGGCAGTAAATTAATGTAAGGTGCAACAATTGTGAGCAAGGAGATAAAAGAAAGGCAACTTCAACTCTTTCCTCGCGATAACATTTTAACTTTCTCAATAATAGTCCCAAAAAACAATGACATTCAGCTAGCAGTACAGTATAAGGCTCTTCAGAACACAACACATCATGCCAACACAGCAAAAGCATCATGTTGCCAGAATTTGTGACAGCAAATTTTGAAATTAAAAGTTTAAAATGTTCATATACTGTTCCTTCACAAGTTTTATACATATAGATTATCTTTAACACCATAACAACTTCCAAATGAAGTGCTTATAGATTTGGAAGTAGCATTACAGATTATGTAGATCTAACAGCCAAACTGGAAAGACTTATTCAATCCTCTAAAAGATTTGACTGCAAAACTGAAACAGCTTCCGGAACGAAACAACATACCTGTACAAATAATGGAGAATATTCCCTGGCAGACTCCAAGCACATTTCTTCAAACTTCAATATTACTTCAATCTGACAGATCCAAGACAGAATATTCATAAGCACCAAACATGTGAAATAGTTATCAAACATCTTAACTGATGGAAAAACACTTACCACTGAGATTTTTAAGAACCAACATTTCTTTGGGTAAGAGAAAGAACCAACAGATAGGTGGCATGCTAACACACCTCTGATCCAATTTAATTATGTAATTAACTTTCACTACCTACAGCCTCAGGCTGGTCTTTTTTCTTTTTCATTAATTTATTATAGTTTACCAGTTTTGGAGAGAGAGGGGAAGTATCTTTACCTCTTCATCAATGCTTTGCAAGTAATATTTCAAAAGCTTTTTCCACTTTCTAACCGTGGAAACAACATTCTTGTACAACTCATCTGAAAAGAGAATATATATGTGATGAATACACAAACCATATTACATAAGCAGACAAAGAAAGAATAAAAAACTAGACTAATAAATAATAATATAGCCACCTCCAGAAAAAAAAGAATTGGGATAAAAAAAACGGAAGAAAGTGCATCCAGCTAAATTCTTTATATCTTGCCAAGAGTAAGGTCTGAGATCAAGAAAGTGATGAAATAAATCCTTGAAACGTAGCATCTAAACCATATCATATTTACAAAGAACAATACAAACAAATAAGTACAAATGCACATGCACAGACACATCAGAACATCAACAAAGAGTGGAAAATTAATGTCAGAGAGTGGAAAAGGAAACCAAAGACAATACCATGTTATTGACCTAAACCAGTGCTATTTGTAATTAGCTTATAGCTTTAAAGGAATATTGCTTCAATACTTGACATGCATATGAAATGATCTTTGCATTTATGCAACAGATCTCCATTTGGTAGACATCCAAGTTGACAAAGTCGAAATGAATCTATGCTTCATAAAGGAATCTCTCTCTTAGATGAATACAGGAAAATTAGCGCTGCTCACCACAAAATGCCATATATCCCCAGCAGTCAGTATAAAATTGCAATAGAAAAAGAAACCTAACAGATGATTACAACGACCTGGAATATTATGAAACACAAAAATGTAAGGAAAACTTACTAGGCGAGTCATGTGGAGCATCCAATGCCAATTTCATCACCGAATAAAATAAAGCACCAGCACAGTCTGCAGATGCCATATTGTATGACAACCTACAATGAAATAGAGAAGGAAAGGATAAACAATCTGAACACATAACATTTCAAAATAGATTTTTTTGGGGGGGTGGGGGGCAAGACAGCCAATGGGAGAGATTTGGCATTTGAATCACATCTCTGTCCAGCAAAGCATTTCTCCGAAGCTTATTTAGCACTTAAGATTCCACTGTCTTTACATGTATGCTAAGGGGTCATTTAGTATGCTGACAAGCATAATAGTCCTGGCACAAAAATTTAGTACTGCTTTATCCCATGTTTGGTTACTAGCCATATACATCTTTAACAAAACCTGACAAATAACAGATTGTGCACAATCTTGCCAATTACTTCTGAATGAAGTCAAATTAAAATGCAACAACAACAACAACCAAGCCTCAATTCACTAGTGTTTCTTCCTATGACAATATGCTTCTCCTTCTACCATCAGAAATAAATAAGGAGAGTGCAGAGAAATAGCAAATGTGAAAACATTCAAGAGATAAATACAGGTAGTTGAGGTAAAAGCAGGAGGCCACAAATTTCTTCAGCACAAATAATCTGGAGGTTTCCACATTTGTATTTACTTAATACTTTCTAGAACTCAATTCATCCTCTTATATGCTTTGAATTGCAACCAGATATTTTGAGTCTAACCAGAGTAGCCAAACAACATGAGAACAGGGAATTCAGCCATGGTAAGTCTGCATATACAATGTAGAGGTAGAGGAGCACAGTAATGAAAGGATAGGTCGAAGACGACAAGCAGAACACTCTAGGTAGGTAACAAAGTAGGAGAGCCAAATACATACGTGAAGATGGTGTAGAAAAAAGGAAAAGAAACAGAAGATGGAAGGAGGAGAGGAAAGACGCTGCCTTAAACTAGCAAAGATACACCAAGCCAAGTAGCACTTTGACCCTTTTCGGTAAATAGAAGCAGAAACTAAAGAAATCTTCAAAAGGGCAAGAGATGGAACTTTTGGGTGCACACTTAACACCCTACAGAATAAACAGAAAGTGGAAATTTTGTAGTAAAACTGGCATGAAATAATACTGGAGCCAACAGGAGGGAAGAACAAAAGTTAATTCCATGTAAAAAGCTTTCACAAGACACATACTCAAGAATACAAGATATTGATTGAATTCTAGTTAACATACCGCAATGAATTGACTTCTAAGATTACATGGTCGTCTTTCACATCTTCCTCTACAGCCCTTTGAAAAGTTGCTTCAACCTGTAATAACAAATGGAAAGAAGATATTAATCTATGGTGCAGTTCTATGAAATGATCATAAATACTCCCATCAAAACCTACTTCTCTTTCAAAAATCACAGAGTCATCTCTAATGTCTTCAGCGTCTTCGTTGGAATCATTAGTGATGGAGTCAGGTCCCAGTTCTCCAGAAGGTGGAAGAAAAGCACCATCTTCATTTGGTAAATCCGCTTCATCATTAGTGATTTGCATCATCGAAACAAGTTTATCCACAGGAATTGGTGCAACAGAGTGTCTCCATTCTTCTTCCTGTCCACCCTCACCGACTAGCCATATGAAACCTACTCCTCCATCACCAACCTGGAAAATCAGGATGAAGTGTAAGAAACAAACAACTAATGCAAAATAAACGCTTCAGCTTTCCAAACAAGGACAAAATTTCAGACAGGTGATTGTTGTTTTTCTTTTCTTTTTTTAACAAAGAATTTCAGACAGCTGTAATAGAATATCTCTTTCCATTTGTTTCCTATCTTGCACGCCTACGAACAGAAATTCAACGACTGAATTACACCTACACAACTTCATACCGTAGCTTCAAGCACCCGATCAATGTCACAGATGAATTGAGAAGGCTTTAAAAGAACTTTCTATGGGATTCACTAAACAGGGTAGGAAGTTTCACTAAGTCGGCAGGGAGGACATGACGTATTCAAAGAAATTGGTTGGAGGGGCGAGGAGGGACATATGGTGAAAGATCTCTGAACTTTCAATAAAACCCTATTAAGGAAGCGGAAGACATCATTGGCAACACAAATTCCAGGGTAGGGAATGACAGTAGAAACAACTTTTGGAGGCACATCTGATTATGAGAAGAGATGTGGAGACTCACATTTCCGAACATTCACAATATCTCAGACCAGAAAGAGATGAATACAACATATCCAAAGATTACAAGAACTAAGAATCCATCAAGACATAAGGGTTAGCAGGAACCTTATGGATTAGAAAGTAGTTAATTTCCAAGTCTAGTTTTACTGATATACAAGCAAAGTACAATTGAAGCACTACAGTGATTTAAAAGGATTTAAGGATAAGTAAAAGTATGAGAGAATAAGTGGGTGTTTGGATTGGCTTTTATTTTTTAAATTTTGGCTTTTAAGAACTTGAAGTTTTGAAAGTGTTTGGGTAACTCAAAAAAGTGCTTTTACGCATTTTCTTAAAGCTGAAAAATTATAATAAAAAGTCAAAAGCCAAAAGTTGGGGCTTCCCAACATATGGCTTTTAACTAATAAGCCACTTAAAAGAAAGCCAATCAAACACCCCCTAAGTTCACCCATGTTTAGCCTCCATATAGAAGAATAGTGGTGATGTAAGATTAGATGGGGCTGTGGTTCCTCAATGCAGACAATTCAGATATCTAGGCTACAATCTTCCAGGGGAATGGCATGAAAGATGAAGATGTAACACAATTTCTAATTAGAAGGTTCAAATGGAGAGAATTAGGGTGAAAAAACTTCTTAAACATGCTAACAAATTGAAAGAAAATTCTATAAAACAATGCGACACCAAAAAGTTATATGGGAGTGTCTATTGGAACCTAGAAGCGTAACACATAACATATGCAAATGAGGATGCGGACGTACAAACCGCATGACTACAAACCGATCACATCTGAGAGGGATACAAGATCACCTGCAATGTCAATGTCCTATTTAGACCTCTATATTTGATCAAATACATTGATAGTATGATGACTAAAAGCCTATTTGAACAAACTTCTAAAATTGCTTATTGAGAAGCACATTCGTCAAAATAGCTTTTCAGAGAAGAACTTTTTCAAAGCATTTTGTGCTTGATAATTTATTTGATATGTAATTTTAGCAGCAAATCTTCAAACTTACTTCATACTCTTGTGAGTCAGGTAACTCAGTCCTCTCTTCCTCATTCAACTTGTCCAAAGTACCAGAGACAGCTGAGTTAAATCAATTTAAGGGTTGTTAATTCATAAATTATAGAGAATCTTACAAGGAAAGATAGTAATAACAACAAAAAATTGAAAAATCACCAGAAGACATCATTTACCAACACCAGATGCACGTTTTAGGACTCCTAGTTTAATGTCTAACAGACAGGAAACTAGTTTGATTCCGCAAAACTGAGAATTGCAACATTTCGAATCAATTCACTCCTCCAAAACCAAAAAAGGTGGAATTTTATTTATAATGGGCAGGCCAATAGCCCCCAGGCAGTTGGGCATGCCAACGAGAAGACGTTCTTCCAAGTAGCACAATAAGATAAAAATATAAATATTATGAAAAATACGTAATATACATCCAAAAATGTACAAAAAATTTATTTAGTTAAGCACAATTATATCTATTAATAATAGTCTCACAATTTTTTAGTTATAAAAATACAATATATAGTCATATACTAAGAAAAAGGCTAATAAGAAAATATTGAAAAGACAATAATTGAAGGTTTTAACATACACAGGACTCTGTTGAGACGTACATGGCAGACAATCCTAAGCCTAAAGCCTGCATGGAGCAAACATCACCTACCTAGGTGCTTCCTGTAAGTACTTCATCTATCAAGACACATCTATTGAGGTATAGTTCTGCATCATCTGTTGTAGATGAGCCTTTTGTGAATGCAAAGTTACCTTTATTAAAAAAAGACATCTATTGAGGTATATGCCCAAGAAACTTTATCCCTCCATGCTTGCCTTCACTTATCAAGGCCGTAGGACTACTCTTATAGTTTCTTGTTCTTCGATTTCTGTTACTATCTATTATTTCGTGTAGTTTGTTTATAGTATTATTTTGTTGTAGTATTGTTTTGTTACTATCTATAGTTTTGGTTATTAGAGGTAAGGTCTCCCAAACTCTAATGTGTGGGACTACATTGGGTATGTTGATATTAATGTTGTGGTAGCCTTGGGAGTTTAGAAGCACTTCGCCCCATTTCAGGTCTCAAAATGAGTCCAAACTTGATTAATTTTATGACATTGTCCCCAAAAAAATGGATTCCACATTTAAGTGCAACGCATTGATTTGATTGTACAACAACATCAACATACCCAGTGGAATCCCACAAGATTGATTTGATTGTCTTTCCAAATTTTAAGCTACTCTAGAAAAATCCAACTTAAGGCTCATAACATTACTAGACTCCTTTGGGGAGGTTTGTTTAGACATATTTCTCTAATGTCAAGTTACCAAGTTACTTACCTTAGTTCGTTACTATTCAGTTTGAGTTATGTCAAAATTCTTGAAGATTTTGAACTTCCCTATTTTGAGAAAATCTAGAATTTAGGACAAATTAGGAAAGAAACTAGGTTAACTAATTTGGCATAGGAGTCTGATTTTATTTGAATCACTGAGAAACCATTCTCAAGCATAGAAAATAATTGCTTTTTCCTACCATACTTCACATCTAAGTAACACTTTTCAGGAGTGCATATTTGTGTGGAAGTCCTCAGGGAAAATCAAAATTCAAATAGTGCAGATGAAGAGACAAGAATGCATAAAAACACCAACATAATTCCACCTGAGTGTCTATCATCTATGGTACACTATAGAAAAATAAAAGCCAAATTATCATCTCATTGCACCAAAATACCATACTCAAAAGTCAGAAAAGTTACATGGACTTTCGGCGATCCCACTACTACTGTCAGCATATTCCAGTTCCTCGTCACTATCTTGCTTTATAGGTTGCTGAAGCAAAGATACCTTGGAGTAAGCAGGTACAAGGAAATTCCTGCCAATCACAACCTGAGGAGCATAGATGCTATGATTTCAAAGTACAAAAAAAATGGGAAGGCTGATATTATTAAACAGACAAATACATTGGTGCAGCCTAAAAGAAAGGAGAACTAGGTACATGAATGTGTGAAATTGGTGTGCAACAGTTATTAAGTTCAACCAAGAATGTTACCAGGGAGCAAGGCAAAGTATACAACAACATACTTAGTGTAATCCCACAAGTGAGGGTCTTGGGCAAAGACAAATTATAAGGGGAAAAAATAGGGCATTGTTGTAGGCAGAAACACACTAAACAGTAACCGAGTAATTAAGAAACATTCACGTCTAATAAAAGATTTCCCATTTGATATAAGATCTCTACCTCGCTATTGATTTTGCAAGGTCTAAACCCTTTAAGTTATAAGTACTTCCTCCATGTTAAAGTAGAATAACCCTCTATGCCATAACTTATGACTCGGTATATGAGTTTAGCATAAGCTAGAAGCCCAATCTTTAGTGTCAAACTTCTGGTTTCAGCATAATATATCCCCTTGGCGATGAGGATTTTCCATGGCTTAAAGAAGTGGCGCCAGATCTTAGTCAAACGCAAGAAACACATAAAGGTAAACTGTCTGTCTGGAAAGAACCACCAAGAAAGCTTAACATGAATAATCTGGTCTCCGCCTTTTAAAAGATGATGTTTTGAGGCAAAGTTTCCAATGAGTGAATTGCTTAATTGAAATTCATCAAAACCAGGTCTATCTAGAACATCCAGAAAAAAAATGTGTGTTTTCTTGTTTCTTTGATGGCACTTACCTTAAAAGACAAGACAACACCAGGCTCTAAAGCTGCTCCAGACTTCATTGTCACACCATCACAAACTATTGAGTGCTTCAATTTGCAGCCATCTTCAATCGTGACATTATGCCATATATAGCAACCTTCTATAGTGACATTTGACCCAATTGAGCAACCTTCCCCAACAACTGAATTCGAAATCTGTGTGTTGTTCCCAATACTGGTTCCAGTCCCAATGACAGTAAACGGACCAATTTTCGATGAGCGGGATTGCTTAATTTCTGAGAAATGGAAGGTAAACAACAATGTCAAAGGAGTCCGGAAAAAATATCAAAATCTACAACACCTAAACCATATTTCACAAGAAGGCCCATCCAAGATGATATGAACATAAAATATTACGTAGGGACAAATATCAATCAGGAAAAATGTCCACATAATGAGTGGATACAACGAAAACACGTAGTCTCCTTCGTATCTAATTTTTTATACTTAAATACTTCTGTATCTGGTGACACATCTATTCTAGCTTGCTTTATTAGTTTATTCCATAGCATGTGTTCTAGCAGCTAAACCTCCCACTATTTTGAAAAGCAGAATAAAATGAAATTCCACCAGTGTGTATGTAAGACAACCAACATTCTCTATGTTCAATTGGGTAACTTACAAGCACATCAGAAGCTATAAGAAAACTACTAGACCTCAATCCCAAAATCTCAAACTAAATGGAATCAGCTACACGGATCCTCAAGAAGTAAATCAGATACTAAAGCAATAAAGTCTAAATCCTGTGAATAGCAAAACCTGTTAGATTACCACATTTTTTTCGAAGCCATTACATGTCCTTCAAATTTCCATCCATCAGTCTTTCTTGTCAGTAGCTAAGTTGGCTGCAGTTTTGGAAATTGATATTCAATGTTTCTTTTGTAAAGGTATATAATTTTATTAATGTGGGGAAAAACTCATGTATACAATGCATCTAGCAAAAAGTAGAGAATAATGGAAATTGATATTTAATATTTCCATCTTCACAATGTCAATCCTAAGTTAATCCATTGACAACATATTCTAGTAAGTGAGAAGATAAGATGGAATTGGTCCTTACCAGGTGCTCGATACATGCCTTGCCTTTCCAATTTGGTAGCAAAATTTCCAAAAAACTGAACATCAGGCACCAAGGGATATGTCCACCGCTGAATTATGTCCTTGCTAATGGTGTCGTAACTTCTATAGTTGTCAATTCTAGCCGCATAACTTGAATGAATTTCATGAGTGTAGATTTTATAACCCATTATCTGAAAGAAGAAGTAAGTTGAGGATAAAGATATGGATGCAGGAAGCAAGAGATGCTCAGCCGTGCAAACAGGGGATAGATTTCAATTGATATATTCATAGCTAAAGAAACTGACCATGAAAGATGGACAGTACCATGTCACTTGAACATGGAGGACTTCTGATTTCCTGATTTTGTTATATTTTTTGAGAAATGTAACAAGTATATTCATCGGCACCAGGGCGGTGCTGGCACTTCCAGTCTCCAGATTTTAGGATTCCTTTTTTTTATTGTTTCCAGAATTTTTTATTCTCCATCAACAAAATTTCAATTAAAGACAATTGTATACTACACAGGTTCTATTTTCTGGCTTTTAATTAAACGACATCATGCACATTATGTATCTCATGCTTACAAAGAAATTACACACATTTAAACTTCACAAATAAAAATGAGACTGTGACGTTTACAAGTAAAAAATATTTAAATACAATGATTTATATGATTTAAAAAACTAGGGTAAAACTGAAGTAAATAGAATTAGCTTGTATGTAGAAAGTCTATGTCGGTCCTTTTCATTTTATCCCTTCTGGAGATTCTTCTTTTATGATCTTATCAATATTTCACCTCAAAATACCTTGCATAATGTCTCATGATTTAGACATGTAACTCTATTTTTAAATATTTGAATTATTTTTATCCGAATCACTGCACTCGTATATGTACCTAGATTTTTACCACCAAATCTTGAAATATATATCATGAAGGATCCAACCTCTGGATCCGCACCTATATTGGACACCCACGCCCAAGCAACTTAGGCTGGAAGAATTGAGCTAGGAAAAGAAAGCACAAGACATGGAATGTTACTCCTCTCTTGCGCTAATTCGGATCATTTGGAAAGAGAAGAACATGAGAGCTTTTGAAGAGGTGAAATGAGCTTTCCTCAATTGTGAAGTAGTCTCTGATCCCTTTATTTATTTATTTTTTTGGTGCACTTTGTATGGAGGATAGATTGTCTTTTGAAAAGAATCATAGTTTGTACATTTCTCCTTGTTATTATCAGTGAAACCTTTACTTGATAAAAAAAATGAAATCTTAATCTAAGGCTTTAAGAAGCTAAACTATATTGAATGCACTTGATTCTGTTTCAACTTCTTAAAGTTAGAACATAAAAGCTACAAATAGATTTTTTTAATGAATACGCTATAGCAAGTAGTTGCAAATGCTTAAAATATTTAAAGCACGCTTATATATCTAATTACTTCTCCAATACGCCTCCTAACACTCAGACCAGATTTGCCTCAAATGTTCCATACACACAAAAGGTATTGGTGATAATCGACTACAACACCTCAACGTACTTTCATGCTATGTAAAAGAACATAAGAATCCATCTAACCTTAAAGAATGGGTCATCATAGATTCCTCACCCCCTTCCTCATGCATGTAGAACCCAATTTTTAGGATTATTTGTTTACATGAACTTAAGTGAACATATGGGGCAAGAGAACGGATTCACCAAAATTGTAATGAAGCAAACACATCTATTTACTTAGGTTCAATAATTTATTTATTTTTTAAACTGGTAAGGTTGTACTTAGGTTCAATAATTAAATAATTCATTCTTCTGAAATCCCAGTTACACATGACGAAAATTTACAAAAGAAGAGATCACCATACACAAACCATTCTAAACCAGTAGCAAGATATTGGGATGGAAAGGAATTATTGTTTTGCTTGACCTTCTCACTTTGTCTTGGGTACAAGGACAGCATTCATCAAGAGAAATACAAAGGGTTATACATACATCATCGACGAGTAACCCCTTGACAAAATCACGCCGCAAATGTTGATAGTCAAAATTATCAGTGAAAAGACTCAAAACTTCAGGGGAGCAAATGTCAATGTAGCAATCCTGCAACCAACACTTACCAATCATTCATCACAAGAATAAACAGAAAGAAATGACAATAATCAGGAGCCTTCTCCAAAACAAGATGATGGAAGGAAGAATAGCATCATACACTGTGTAAATTTAGCTACAAGAAACTAGGATTTTTCTTCTAGTTCATCTATTAATGAAGGCTCTTACTAGGTAAAAAGAACCATGGCATTTGAAAACATGAGAAAATAGCAAGTTAGTGAAGTCAACAAAGGAAAGTCAATAAACCTCACCAGATGCAATACCTAAATTCCGCCATTTGTTATTGAGGCAAAGCAAATATCTAAACTACAAATACTGACTATTACAAAATTTGCATTGAATTCGAAAACAAACATTTTGTTTTGGCAGATGTAATCTGTAAATAAAATTGTCAATAAATTCAAGCAGGAAAAGAAAAGAGAAGGCAACCACTCGTACTGCTCATCCAAGGAACTCATCTTTCTCAAGTAATTAAACCAGATCATGCAATGTGCATCATCAAAAATATTGCTCAAACTAGTACCAATACTAACAACACTAGAAATATTATCACAAGAGTAACAAAACAAACCTGCTTGTCATTTTGAAGAGAAATGGAAGTATTATCAGTAAGCAATGCCTTGTCAAGAGACAAATATCCTTTTAGATTATCTCCCCTATCTTCATAATACACCAGCTGCTTCGTTTCCGGATCAATTACCATAAACAGCTCTTCAGTTCCAAGACGAGATTGACGAATTATAGATGAAGCCTTTGACTGTTTAATGACCATGGTCATTACTGCATTGCTATCTTTTTTTCGTCTCTCCTTATGTTCCTTAAGTGCCTGTGATAGTGACATGTTGCTCACAGTATCTCCACTGACGAGGATAAAATCACCGCATATCTTCAAAAGCCCAACAGTTGAGTAAACAAATCACATTGACAAAAGACTACTCCAAATTCAACAATATTAAGTCCACAAATTTAAGCACACAGAAAAGAGTGAACACGAAGAGGAGAGGAGAACATCTTCCTCATCGCCGAAACAAACATGGACCACACACAATGTTCAATGTCGACTTTGATCTTTTCTCTTATTTATAATGGTGGTGTTCGGACGAACTTGTGTGTACATCAACTATTTTACCAGGTACCTACTACCTCCACCAGCACAAGTACCACATAAGGTCCATCCACCAAAGCTAAGATAAATGGGAAGACACCTTACCCTTTTTTTTTTTTTTTTGCCTTGATTAAGTTTTGAACCATGATCTCTGATGGTTCTCATCCTAGTTTGATTCATTTTAAAACTCTATCTCACAAACAATGTTTGTGTCACGGATTGCCAATAAACAACATCATAATGATTAATCTAGGACTCCAACCTAGTCCTGCTCAGATAAAGTCATGTTATATTATGCATTAATGCAGCTATCTTAACAGAAAACCTTTCCATATGTGTCTATCAAAAGAAAGGGTTAAACAACATGAAGCAAGTATATTAGTGCTTTTCTATTTCCCATTTCACAAGAAGTTATTAAAGCGGAAGTGATGGTAGAGTTAAAAGAAAATATGTAAATTACAATCTTAAAACCACTTGCACACACCAAAATGGGCAAAGGGGGGATGACAAAAGTACAAAGAAAGGAGAATCAAGATAAGTCTTTAATCTATGATTAGCAAAACTATTGTTGCTTGTTCCCATTGGTTTGTGCATCATGTGAAAAAGATACTCCATCCCAAAAGAATGGTGACATAACTATTTGGGGAGTCCAAAAGCATTTTACTACAAATTCTCACACATTTATAAGTACCTTAAACATGAAATTGTAATTTATTTCTATGTCATTTTAAAATATAAAAAAATATTATTTTAAGATCATGAATCGACATCCAAATTCAACAATGTATATTAGAAGAGTTGATCTGCGTACCCTGGACGTGGCCAATTTTATTTTTTAGACAGAGGAAGTTCTATAATATTACACTTGTTTTAACTTAGGCATCTTAGAACAATTACATTTACCAATTGTAACATTGTGTGGAATTCGTTTTTGACAACTGGAAAGCCCCTGTGAATTAGTGAATTAGTTGACTCAACCTAGAAGCTACTTCCTTCAGAATCAAAAGGAAATAGCTACAGTCCCTGTGGACAAGTTACATCCCTACGGTATCCAGCAATCTTTGACATTAACCTCTAGGTTGTTGCATAGGATGAACAGATCTGGAAAAGATTCCTTCAATGGGATCTGTTCATTGCAGGCATCTCCCCAGAATTTTGTTCTCCTACCATCTCCCACTTTCATATACAAATTAGCCTCAAGTTTTTGGCCATAAATTTTTTATAGTTCTCCAGACCCCAATCACTTATGTTTTTTAGATGAGGGTCTTTCGGAAACAGCCTCTCTATCTCTATGAGGTAACGGTAAGGTCTGCGTACATTTTACCCTCCCCAGACCCCACTTGTGTGATTCCACTGGGTATGTTGTTGTTGTTGTTGTTGTTGCATGAGCTTGCCCCTCTTCATTATATCTTCAAAGCCACTTCATCAGTAGATTGATGTTCATGTTCTGCTTCCTCAGATCTCTTATGCCCAAACCGCCCTCCTATCTCTACTGCAATCTCTCATTTAACCAGGTTATAGCCTTTAAAACTTGCAATAAATTTCCACACTCCTCAAATGCACACACAATGGAAGGAACGACTTATCTAACCATAAGGCATCTAAATGGTACTAAATAATGACCAATAAGATGTCAACTGCGTGATAAAGTCTAAGGTATTAGGATCGAAAACTTTTCTTCTACTATTTCCTGTTCATTTGTTGACAATACCCTTATTTCCATATTATCATAAAAAGATCAATGGTTATATGCTAAAATAGAAAACCGTAGGATAACATTAACTTTTTTTGTTCAATAAGTATGACAAACTCTAACATCCACTGACTGAGTTTTAATTTGAGAGGAAGATGGCAACATGATAAGCAAGTGTCGTTACATACCACATTTTGCTCATAGATCAAACGCAGAGCATCTCCTGCACTAATAGCATTCAGTGATTCAATTGTTGTGACTGAAAAGTTTGGTTGGCCAAACCAATTGGACTTTTCCAAATAATCAATCACTTGCTTAGAATGAGCACAACAGAAAACGAAAACTTCTTCAACACCAGCAGATTCAAGCCAAGCCAAGGTATAATCTATCATAGGGGCATTGACCAATGGTAGCAGTACCTGCAACGCAAAAACCATTAAACTGAATTATAGACCTGTAACATTACATCTGCCAGTACATATACTTTGAATTGGTACATTCCAAATTTGTATTAACATTATTCATACAATTAGAATTGTAAAAATGAGGGCATACAAATTCATTCCTTAGACTGAAAATCCTAAAGCGAGCTCTTGCTCAATAAAATAAGACAAACAAGCATGACGAATACATCTGACTGGTATTCCTGTACACCAATTCTTCTTTGATACAGTTACCAGACCTGTGCCACCTACTTGCCACGGATGCAAGAGCAGTCTTGCCAGTAGAAAAAAGTGTAACGGTTGATGCAGATATAACTAGAAATTTAGAAACTACAATAAAGATACCACGAGTTTGGACTGCTCCCCATTGCAAAATATTGAAAGAAATATGTTTAAGATAAATGTGGTCAAATTTTACCATTAAAAAAAAAAAGATTCAGATTGCCTGGGACGCTTGTGGCAGTGGCAAGTAAGTAGCGACCTCTATCAGAAAAATCCCCTGTGTATTTTCAGAGATGAAAACACGACAACTGTTGATAGAAATCCAAATTCTTAAAACCCATAGAACTTTTAGAATCAAGCTATTAATCACGAGAATTCATCATTAAACAAAAAAAAAAAGGACAAAGGAAAAGAAGATAAGGGTGTTGAAAGCTAGCTTACTTTAGGGCGTTCAAGAGTGATGGGTCGGAACTTTGTGGTGAAACTATCAGCCAAAATAATAGCCTGCAAAGGGGTACGAGCCAATTCCTCCTCTGCATCTTCTGCTCCCCCCATTCCTCCTCCTCTGGTTCCTCCCTTCTTTGCCACCATTGCTTTTTGCGTACAAGAATATGGGTCTGCAAGAGAATTTCAGAATAATTCTTCGGGTTTTTGGTAACCCTTGCCTTTCAGTTCGAAAACCTCTTTCTTCGGTTGAGTAGGATTTTTGAGATGATCCGGGCTGAATCGGGCTACCCGACCGTAAGTCATTCGGAAACGGATACCAATTATTTTGAGAAAATTATTAAAAACACTCCAAAATTTAACACGAATTATTAGTTTCATCCCTAAATTATTCATACCGTTAAAAGTACCCCTCTACTTAAATAACTGAACTTAAATACGTTTCTGATTTTGTAACAAGAATGAAATACACTCCTATATTCTTGTCATGTCAAGGGGTGTTTTTAACACTTGTGATAGATCGAGATTGTATTTTAATTTATTTAGTTAAGTAGAAGAATGTTTTTAAAACTATCAATAGTTTAAGGATAAAACTAATAACTTGTGTCAAGTTCATAAGTGTTTTTAATACTTTTTTCATTTGTTTTTGTATTTTTTGACTGAAAGTTAGAGTTGTCAATATGGGTTGGCCCACCTCATTCGGGCTAGCGCATACAAACTTTGGAATTTGACAGGTCAGGCCGAGCTGGCTCTTTTTTTATGGGCTAGAAAACAGTTAGCCTAGCCCATTAGTACGTGGGTCGTGGGCCTTGTCGAGTCAGTCCACTTTTGTACTAGTATTTTTTTTATAAATTTTAAAAATTAAATCATAATTTAAAAATATTAAATTAAATAGCAACATGACAATATTACATAGTATTAGTGTTACTATTACTTTCTTCGTTCATCTTTACTTGTTCACTATACTATTTTGAGATGTCCAACAATACTTATTCACTTTATGAAATCAAGAGATAGTTTCACACTTGGTTCTTATCATTAAGTATAGTTATTTTCTTGTTACATTTTTCAAGACATTGTATTTATTATATTCAAAGGTGATTTAGTAAAATTACTCTTATTATTTATTGTTTCTTAATCCATGTGTCAAGTCAATAAGGGATAAGTAAGATGGACAGAGGGAGTACAAATTATAAAAGCACAATTTGTATCTAAATTTTAATATTTAAAATTTTTAAATGAACTTTGAGTTTGGACTCTTATTATTTTTTGGGGAAATCACCTAAATATTCCGTATTTAGAAAATGTTTATCACTTATAGCAGCATAATTTTTTAACCATATATAGCGAATTGGTTTTCACCCTAATCTCTTCTCCACCTTTTCTGTTAAATTTTGCTCAATTTTCTCTCTAATCTCTCATTGCTACTTTTTTCTAGAAATGATAATAAAATAAAAGTATATTTAATTTTGGTAAATATTAAGTTAAATGTCTTCACTTATGTAATTTTTTTTTTTTAATACACTATTTTATTTTTATTTTTAATTCGGCCCACGGGCCAACTCAACCCAAATTGTAAAAACTTCACAAATCAGTAGACTTATTTAAGCCGGACTAAAAAAACTCATTTTTTAAATGGGCTTCAAAAATCATAATCCAACCTTGCTAAATCGCGTGTTAGATCATATCAACCCAATGAACCTAGTCCATATTTACGGTACCACTAAAGGTACTCTCTTCTATCTGAGTTGGCCTCTTGCTCAGTTAAAGAAATTGGAAAGGGCTTGCACGAGGTAAAGCCCTACAAAAAGAAAAAATGTGTCACTAGTATAGCAAATGAAAATAGTGATATTTAAAGAGATTTCAATATAAAAAGGTACTTATTCTTTTTAAATACTTCCTATGTTCAAGAATAATTATTTATTATTTACTTAATACAAGAATTAAGAAGCAGTAAATAATAGGGATAATTTTATCAAATCACTCATTGAATATAACTACAATTAATTATAAGGGTAAGTTAAAAATTAAATGTAAAATTAATTGTTGTTGAACGTCTATTTTTAATATAGTGAACAACTATTGTTGGACAAAGAAAGTAGTAATATGTCAAGTATAGCTATACGAGTATAATTTGAGGAAGGTGGGATGTAATTATTCTTACCTTTGTAAGTTAGAGAGATTGTTTTTCTTAAAGACAGGATCAAGAATTGTAATTTTTATATTTTCAATGTTCTCAACTTTAAAAGAATAAGAGAGATAAAATAAAAGCTTGTGCGTGTATAGAAAAGCAAAATTAAAGTTATATTACGTGTCTAAGTGGAATCAAATCCTTATTGAAGATGTCTGAAAAAATTAAAGGGAATTTACATAGATGTACTAGATTAAGAAAATATTTATCATTCATAACAATAATAATTTATTTTTGTTGAACACTTATAATACAATTTTAATTCATATTATAGAGAATTATTTATAAAACATATTTAATACAAGTTTAATTGATGGATAATATATTTATCACACACTTTAATATATTTATAATAAATTATGTCAATTTTTTACTAGACAAACCCAATATATTTTAAAACACTTATAATACATTTATATTACATGCATAATTCACTTTTAATATAAGTACAGATTCATCATAATACTGTTATATATTGCTATCATTGGTAATAAATAAAAAATATCGCTAAAATTAGTAATTATTTATTAAAAAGGATTTGCCTAAGTAACTTTTTAAAATTGGTTTCATATTTGCAATACAACCATTGAGCCACTTTGACACTAATCCAAATTAGAAATTTATTAGTATGTATTAAATAAATTTTAAATATAAATATGATGTTTAAATAAGAGTTGTTGAGTTCTCGAGGGCGCTAAATATGTCGCTTATTTTTTATAGAACTTTAATATATATAAAAAAAGAATATTTTGAAAGAAATACAAAAGTAAGGCATTGTGATAAAAATATTGAAGAAACAAAAACACTAAAGATAAATATAGTAAAGATAATCGAGTGTAGAAAATAATAACAACGAAAGAATCAAGAATAAGATAATATTGGCGCATTAGTATATAATTATATTAATATTGGTCCTGTTTTTATATCATGTGTTGTCATTATTCGTAATATATATATATGTTGATTTTTTTTATTGTATTTACGCACTATCATGTGCTTTCCGTTATTAGTTGTTCTTCCTATTTCTTTTTCTTTTCCTTTCCCTTCTTTTCATACGAGGGTTTCCAGAAAATAACCTTTCTACCCTATGAAATAGTGGTAAGGTATACGTACATTTTACCCTCCTCGTACCTCACTTGTGGGATTCCACTGGATATGTTGTTGTTGTTGTAGTAAAGGAACATATAGGTTCTCCATACTAGTGTGAGCCTCAACCTCCATGCTCTTCTATCTAGGTCATGTCTTTGGTGCTCTGCAAATGTTTCTTGTTTCATTTAATCATCTCTTCTTAATTCTTCCTTGTACTTCCTCATCGGGTGTCGTTGTAATGTCTTTTCTCTTCACATGCTCAATCGATCTCAGTCTCGCTTCCAATGTATTTCTTTCTTGGTGATTGAATCATTTTTTTCTTTTTCACTTTCATGACATAATTGGTAAAGTTATTGTGATGTAATGAGGAGATCATGAGCTTGAGCTTGAGCTATGCAAACAGTCTCTTGCATAAATTCATAATAGGGGTATATAAAATAGACTATCATGGCCTGATCCTTCCTCAAACCGTGCCACATAAGGAAAATCTAGTCATCGGATTGCCCTATATCTTTGTTTACTTCTTATATTTTTATTTTAGATATTGATTGTTTTTTCTTGCTTCTATATCGCTGAAAATTAATTTTATTTAATAGGAATTTATTCAGTGATTACGCAAAATAAAAATTGAAAGTTACATTAATATAATTGATCATGATCACTTTTATAAATGTATCTTTGAGATTTTATTTCATTTGAATATCCAACTATTAATTTTGTATGCAGACGAAATTATGGCTAAGCTATTCTTAATATAGGGTCAAAAACATGAAAGTAAAACATGGTAGGTCATATCAACTATGCACCAATAAAGAATTACAGGGTTATTTGATTTGAAATTAATTATGTTGAAATTATATTTGAGATCAGGAATAATATAATATAAATGTTTTTTTATTTCAAAATTATCAACAATAAATTTTTCATTTGATTTTGAAATTTTGAAATTATGAAATTAAAGTTGTGTTAATTATTTATATTATTAACAATATAATAAAGAATACTTGCAAATGGTATTGTTCATACTTGAATGTATACAAATACAACAAAATTGAGAAGTTAATTGAAAAATGAGTTACAATCTATTTTCTAATTTTGGAATATACTTTACAAGTTTGATTTGGATTTTTTTTATGACCAGATACTTTCATATAAAATGAAGTATTATTCCAAGTAGCAATAATAATAGTAATTGTTATGTTAGTTTCTTAGCCAGCAAAATATTACTATGGGTCGGGAATGCGCTTGATACGATAAATTTATATATTTAATAATTACTATAAATATATATTATTTTACTTTTTTATTTAATGTTTAATATTTTTTTAAAAATTCACATACATTTATAGGGTCAAGAATGTGTTCAACACGACAATTATTAAACATCACATCAATTACTAAGTACTAGTACTAGTCAAATAATTGTGGCTCCTGGCCAGCACAAATTCTACACGTAGCATTAGGTAAGTCATATTCTTAGCTTGTCTAAAAAAATTATTGAATTAATTGCCATGAACATTTAATTTTGGTCCAGATGCATGTTGAACTTTATTTTATATTGCTTTGTTTTAATTTTGTAAGATATTTTAGAGGTTTCGATGTTTTCTACTTGGACATGAGTCGAAGTTGAATTTTATTAGATGAATAAAATTTGATTAAATATTGTATTTTAGCTCATTAAGTGATCTTAACAAAATTAGATGATATGTCTAAATAAATGCAATAATAAATCAAATTATTTAATTACTTGATTAAGTGTCTCACTTAATCAACTGAAAGTTGAAGAATAATATCAAGTCAGGTTCAATGAACAATGTTCTATTGGTGAACATGATGATGAGATACATGAGTCACCAGTACATCAATTTTTCCTCTGAATTTCACAACTATCTGATTGAGGAAGCAAAAATAAAAATGAATTTCATATTATTACATAATAATCTTACCAGATGAACAAATCATAGATCACAAATAAGATATCGAAAAGGCATCACATTGATACGTTTCATATTTTCTTTTGTAAATAAATATTTTTGATTATAAACTTTCAAATACATATAAATTAATAAATATTAGCTAGTCAGCAATAGTCTGTTATTCTGTAATATAATCTTTTCACATGATAAAAACACATAAACATGATTCCTTTTTTCTTTTTTTACCATATATAAACTTATCGCATGTCTAAACATAAGCTAAATCGAGCTTTATATAGGCTTTAAATTTACTATTTCATAAATATTTGCTATTATTTTATTTTTAATTTGCAAATGTCCAACTCATTCAAAAGTTTCATTATGAAGGGACCCGTATGTTTTTTACCATTTATGTTTTACAGAATAACTGATGATATTCTGAATTCTGATGTGTCTTCCATTTAATTGTCATTCATGATTTTCTCATCTTCTTAATATAATAATTCCAATATTTACAACAAAAATAATTACTCCATTAGTCAGAATTTATGACATACCTTTTCTTTTCATTTTAAAATAAATGTTATCTTTCTATAAATTGAAATATTTTAATTTTAAAAGTTTTCTTTTATCCTAAATAAAATGATTTATAGCAATATAAATGGTTAAGGAGTAACTTAGAACACAAAGTCCTTTTTTTTTAAAAAAAATTAATAAATTCATTTCGTGCCAAGTCAAACGACATTGACAAAATCACATGTTGTAAAGATTAATGATGATCAGTTAAACATTTTTTGTCAAAAAATTATGCAATGTATATAAAAAAAAAATTCTTTTAATGCGAGTAAAAGTAAAAGAAAAGAGTATCTTATGCCAGGAATTCCACAGGTGCCCCGTGAATTTTGATACATTAATTCACGTGAATATTCCAACGACTAGCATATTATTCTTGCAAGTTACAAAGTTGTTTATTGTTCACTATAGATATTGTATAGTATCAAATAAATAAACTATTTATTAATATTTTAAATAAAATAAATATTATTATTGTATTTACGGATTAGTATAGAGGGGTAGAGATAGACTGAAAAAATATTTGGGAGGTTGATTAGACAAGATATGATGAAACTTTATCTCACTGAAGACATGACCTTAAATAGAAAAGAGTAGAGGTCGCATAGTAGGGTAGAAAGTTAATAAGCTTGTAAGGATAGGATGGTGTCTGACCTTGTGATATAGTAGGTTAGTAGGATTAGACATGTTTTTATATCTTGTGTTGTTATTGTCCGTCTTATATTTGTTACTTTTATTGTAGTTGTATATTATTTGTTGGGTTTAAGTAGTAAGTGTAAATTGGGAAATGAAGATCGAAAGAATAAGAAATGTGGGGGAACCAAGTAAAGGAAAATGAAGAGTCATTTCTCCCTCATTGGTAAAAATAGGTGAAATGTTTTGTCTTTATATTAGAAACACTTCTTCTAACTCTTAAAGAGTCAAGTAGATGGGACTCTCTCTCACCGTCGTCGCTCGCTCGGCTCGATTGTAAAATATTTATTAATTAAATTAATTTATGAATTATTTATTAGTTAACTTGTTTAAGTTAATGCGCGAAATTAGTTTAACTAATTTTTAAAACTCGCGGGTAAAAGAACAGACACATTTGTACCCAAAAGACACCACACATGTTATGAAAATTTGAGATTGTTCTGAACAAGTTAATTCACACCCAACGTTGGCTATAAATAGTGGTCATTTCACATTTTCCAGAGATTGAATTTCCTCATCTTTTGCATACATTTTCTTACAACACAAAGTTTGAGTCTGTGTGTGAATCTAGTTCTTTGAGTTCACTGAAATTATGAAAGTTTGAGGCATCGCTACTTTTGTAATAGGTAAACTGCTTGATCTTGGGAGGAAATAATTTACAAACCTCAGATACAGTGAGGGGATTAAATTTCTTAATGAGACATAGTGAATTCTGTGAACTCAAATAGTTGAACATATTTTAGTTTTATATTATATTTTCTGCATTATTATTAAATTACAGGACTAACATTATCAAATATCGATCATTGATTTTTCACTTTAGTTGATTTTCTTTTTTCATATCTAGTATCTTCTGTTTTTGAGACTTGATATTTTTGAGACGAGTGTTTTCCGAAAACAACATCTCTATCTTTATGAATTGCGATAAGATCTGCCTATAATTTACTCTTTCCACACTCCACTTATGAAATTGCACTAGTAAGCTATTATACATTTATTTTGATAATAATAAATAAGTAAAAACAAATAAATTATTACCGTAGGAATTGTATAGTCTTCAAAGTATATTTAAAAAAAAAAGACAGTTGTCTAATAAATAAAATAAAAATCAGAATAAAATTAACATTTTACTAGGTTTATGTCGGCATGTCAGTCTTTTCATTATCATGAAGCATATGAGATAAATAAAATACTATATAAAATTCTGGTCACTTTCAATGTTTATAACAAATAAAATATTTTTTTATTAGCATCTAACCAGTTATACGTTGAGTGATACGTACTACAAGTATTCATAGTTTAATTTATTTATATTATAAAGTATAAAGAGATATTATTTTTTCAGATTTTATGAATAGGGACAGATAAGCTACAAATTGATAAGACTAAACGACAATTAAAATTATTACACCTGTGATGAAAGCAACAATTCATGTAGATAAGAGCAAGTACATTTCGTTTAAAATCAACGATAATAATTCCGTATAATCTCACAAAATATAATTTTAATTTTATTTTCATAAATTTTAAGTAAACTTTTTTTTCTTTTTTATAAGTGTTATAATAAAATACAAATTTATTTTTATTTTTATTTTAAATAAGATAAAAATATTTAAAATCTATGAATAAACGACTAGAGTTAAATTAAAAATTGATTGGGATATAATTGTTCTATCACCAGAGTTGCTATGATATACGTAATGTTTTTGTCTGTATCACATATTATCTTCCACGTTTCAAAATATAAGTAAAATGGAATTTTTATAATAGTTAACAATTTTATTTTAAATTTTGAAGTATGAATTATAGAATGTATAATTTGACTTGGTATAAGATGCCACTTTATAATATACTTTAACATTATTTTAGATTTGACACATAACATTCATTTTATTTTTATATTCTTATGATTTGTTTTCATGCATGGAAACTCTAAAAAATTATTTTTTTTAATTAAAAATATAAGTGATTATAAATTATCACTTTCTCTGACAGACTTTAAAATAAAGTTCTTAAAGTCAATTTCTTATAAATTTTATTTAATAAAATATATTTTTTTAATACTATTAGAGTTGATATTTAGATTGATTTATAAATTAAAACTCATAAATTAGGAACATGTAACTTTTAACTATTTTTTGGCTTAAAAAATAGCTTAAAGTCTAAAGTCATTAAAAACAAATCAATTCAAAATACTCACTAAATTAAAATTATTTTTACTTTAAATCTTTTGAAATATAGCTTTCAAACCTTTCAACATTATCACAATATTTTTCTCTTTAAATGGTTGTTAACCTTTCAAAATCATACTATATTATTAATTTCTCTTAATATATCATAAAATTCATATTAGATAACTATAAGGGGTCGTTTGGTTTGAATACGAGTTATAATGAGATAAGTTATAATGGGATAAGTTATATTGAGATTAGTAATGATGAGATAATTATGCTGAGATTATTTTTTATTGAGTGTTTGGTTTGTTGCATAAATTTTAAGAATTGTTTGTTTACAAAAATACTCTTCACTTTATTAGTTTTTTTTTAATGTATTTTCTTTGCTAAATTTAGTTATTCAATATTTATTTTTAAAATAAAATTTTCATCTTATATAGCTTAAATATTTTTATGTGTGCATGGTAT